>JABUQX010083087.1:0-20000 GCA_015478945.1 Trachelipus rathkii | reverse complement strand
ATTAAACTAAAAATTATAAATAAATATTGAAAATGCAGCGATAATTTACTAATAAAATATTGTAAATATTCGTAAAATCACATACAAGCGATGCTATTTATTAAATAAGAAATTAATTTACCTTTTTTAAACCATTTTTACTTAATTAAATATAAAATAGGAAAGTTTCCAATTAATTTATAATTTCTAATAGTTTTAAATAATATAACCAAATTTTTGAAAAATAAATATGTTAACATTAAATTTTTAAATTATTTTATAATTTATAATTACATAACATTTGACATAAAATTATTATTTTACAGATTCTCCTACAATTGTAACTACAAATATATTTATATATCTTTCTACATCTCTCTCTCTCCTCTCTCTCTCTCTCTCTCTCTCTCTCTCTCTCTCTCTCTCTCTCTCTCTCTCTCTCTCTCTCTCTCTCTCTCTCTCTCTCTCTCTCGTATTTTTAAGGAACATCTCGTAATAAAACATTTTTCGATCCTTTAAAAACCGTTTTTGCTCTAAATGCAAAATTTGTTGCCATTGATTCTCATAATGAATTTGCGGAGTCGGCGAACCTTTTGCCGTCTAAATCTTTTTAAAATAAAAAGCAACGGCTACGGCTCCGACTACGACTCCTGCGCCATCATTATTGTACCGCTACGGCACGGCTCCACTCATTTTGAAATTACACGGCTCCGACTCAGCTACACAATTTTAAAATATTCTCTGCCTTTCATTTATTATGGTAAAATAATGTTATCTCCAGCTACACCCAAAAAACAATTCGGTTTCACTCGCAAAAAAATCGACTCCCTCAAAAACATTACATTCCATCTCCCCATTTCTATTACCCCACAGAAATACTACACGAATATCTTTAGATATATATATATAATATATAATATAATATATATATATATATATTAATATATATTATATATATATATATATTATATATATATATATATATATATATATAAATATATTATATATTAATATATATAATATATATATATAAATATACTATATATATATATATTATAATGGCGAGCTGTTCGACGAACCGGTGGTTAATTTTTTCCTGTATGATTAAAGTGGAAAGGTGAAAGAGGAGGAGAGAGAGGAGAGAGAGAGAGAGAGAGAGAGAAGAGGAGAGAGGAGAGAGGAGAGAGAGAGAGAGAGAGAGAAGAGAGAAGAGAGAGAGAGAGAGAGAAGAGAGCAGCAAACAGACAAGCCATCGTAGGACATCTTTAATAAAAGAAAATGATAAATCTGATATGAAGCTTCCAGGAACCTAATTCCTCAAAGGTTAAGATTAGACAGTTCTAGGTAACATGTCCATTTTAAGCGATTAAGAAATAAATAGAATATTTTGGGGAGGTATGAGAGCAAGATTGATAGCGAAAACAAAAAGTAAACCTTTAAGAAGAGCTGTTAGAAGGACCCCCCCCCCGAATATGCAATGCATGCTAAATACAGGGACCAACTATTATTCTTCTACAACGCAGCCGTAGCTGCAGCCGCAGCCGCAGCCGCAGCCTCAGCACACCGCAGCAGCACAGCAGAATTAGCTCATCATCAGCCATCAGCATCAGCATCAGGCAATGAGGTAATATGCAAAAAGTTTTGCACTCATGCAGAATACCCAACCTCTAAGAAGTCTTTTTAGCTTCAACTTTGCTTAGAAGTTTAGAAGCTTGTTACAATGTGATCCTTCAAGAAAGATCACGAGGAAATTAAATACCCGAGCGAAGATTAATTAAGGACAATGATTGTTTGATTGGCGTTCCATAACTTTTTTTTGTTTTCCTGAGTTCATTTTACGATTTTCTTTCTTACCAGATCTTTTAAACATTTCATGTAAGTTTCATGAAAATCGGGTTCGGGGATCTAACTAAATGACCTGAATGCATTAATAATCTTTATAAACACAAATTTCGATAAATTTATTTTACTCAGCATTATTGTCTCATTAGACTATCAATCTAAATGAATTATATATACTTTAGAGTTGATCAATTTTATTGACGTAAGCATATTAATTATGTTTTTTTTGTTTGTAAGAGCGGATCTCACCGACAAAGGGCATATGCCATCCCTTCAGGCTATCCCTAGAAAGGCAAGTGAACCACTTGCAAATGGAGAGCCCGTGATACTCTCCTTCTACAGTCCGTCTTGGGTGTTCTGGTCCTTCCTCTTTTAAAAGAACGAGTCTTAAAAATTTAAAATTTACAACCACTAAAAAATATAAAATGTTAAAGTTATAATAATAATCTAAGATTTATTTATTGACAAAAAACTTAGTATAAAAATTTTATATCTCGGGATAACGATAAAATATATATATATATAATATATATATATATATATATAAATATATATATAATATATATATATATAATATAGTATAACTAATATAATATATATATATATATACTAACTATATATATATATTATATAATATATATTATATATATATTACAAAGACTTATAATAAAAGACTTATCATAAGAATCACCTTATATAGCAAATAATAAGAATAGTTTGAAATAGTGAAACGTTCTTTATATATCTTTATTAATTACTTCTAATGATTATTTTACAAGGAAACACCGAATTTTATAGTGTTTAAACTATTGTTCAAAAAGAAATATTATTTCCTACAATATCAATATTATTTAAATGGGTCTTTGATAACCATACAAGTATATCCGAGAGATGCCCTGGCTGCTGTCTGCTGGCGCTTGCCCTCTTCGGGTTCTATTTTTTAAACTGACCAATATTCCATTGCACTCCCTTGGCGACAGCGCCACCTCGGTGACCTTGATAAATAAAAAAGAAATAAAACGTATTTCGCACAGGACTGGCTTTGTACATATAGTTACTTATATCTTGTACAGAAAATCTGGGTACACTTACATATATTCCTTTATAAATTAATACTATGCACGGAATCGGTACATAATGTATCTTAAATTCCTTAACACCCCCTTCTGACAATTTTTAAAAAAAGTTAGGATAAGAGGAGAACAGTGCTACTAAGTTAGAGGGTTAAAACAATAATTTCACCTTAAAAATAATAGCTCTCCTACTGGAGGCAACTTTCATGTTTTATGTAACACCTTTACTTAAGGCGTTTTTACCATTAAAGAGTGAGATTTGATTTTATTTATTGATTTATTTTATTTTTTTTTAAGTTTTATTTTCCTTTCTAAAATCTACTAATATTAAATATTGAAAGTACCAATTTCTAAAAGGTTCCCATTTATTTTTCAGTCTTTTTAAGTTTATAACTTTATAACTTTAAAAAATTTACATATCCGGACGCTAGTTTGCCGACATTAAACTTGTCTGCCGAACCACGACAAATCCTCATGTAACCCCTTTAGCCACAAAGAGCGTGTCATTTTTAATGTGTGGCGCACGGCCTGCGCTAAAAGACGGCTAGCTTTTTAACATTATGCATTACTCTATCGTTCGAGAAGCAGATCAAACTAACCCTAGTATTGCTATATTTTGCAAAATATCAAGTTTCGGGACTAAGACCTTCTTGTTATCGCGCAGCGAGTCTCAAGGTGAACAACACCATATGGAGAGGCTCGGCCAGGGTCAGGGTTATCATGTTCTGAACATACATCTTCAACAAAGCCAGCAAATCCTATACTTACCTCCAGGAGCCATTACATCTAGTATTGAGCTACACGGAGTCCGGTCCTCCATCCCACGCCCTACAAACCTCTCTCAAAAGGCGACTATGAAATTTCGCACCTAAATCCGAAATAATTACTGCGGAATTCCACAGAACGGAAATAACTCGTGAATGAATGCATTCAATATTTCTCCCTAATTATTTCTTAACGAGGCACAGGAACAAACTACTTTAAGCGTCAAAAGGTAAGCATATTGTATTCTAAAACTAGATGTAGAGATTAGTTTTGATATGGATAAAAATTGAGATACTTCCTTGTAAAAACCACCTATTAGTTATTCCCAAGTCCCTCCTTTCAATATTTCATAGCTGAGCACGTGCGGACAAACTGTTTTATTTTTTTATGCATGTGCTGAAACACAAATTCATTTTTTTTGCTCAGGAGGGTTTTATTCACACCCAAGTGTCCTTTATATTTATTCGCTATTACCTTCTCCACACATTTTCAGGCACAAAAACCGCGCGCAAGTTTAAAGATACATCCGACCACTAATTCTATCTCCTTTTGTTAAAAAAAATTTCGCCCTTATACACTCAACTTTGTTTTCTCTTCTTCTGCCATCAATCACTAAGTATTTATCGACTGTGGTGCTGTCTAATTTCTTCAAAGTCCAACTCTCGTTTGAAATGCGAGACTAGTTTTGCATTTTTATCCAAACTGTCACTAAATTATTTTGTCCAATTTCCAATTTGTCACTTCAGCGCGGCTGCTCCTTTCATTCTAACCGAGAGATCTATCGGCGCGTTTTCATTCATTACCAAGTTAATAGCACCTACGTCAGACGCTATAGTATTCTCAGCCGATTTGCTCATGCCGTCCATTAAACGGGGCGGAGTCCACAGACTGCACTATTGAACCCTGCACTCTCTACCCTCATCTTGGGCATTAATTCATTCGCAAGAAATATTTAATTAGACGCTGTTGATTTTCGGTAATAACTCCATCGTGATATTAAAAAGTACTTAAAAATTGCCAATTCCCTCAATCGCCTAGCTATTATAATTTTGTACATCGATAGCATGCTTGATCTTATATACAAACCACGAGGAGACGTACAGATGCTACAGGCTTTCGCCTATAATTGAGCCTACTTCTTAACATCAATTTCGTATAACCCCAATAAAAGCCCATTATTTACCTGGCAAATATCGTTTTTCAGTTGCATTAAAAGACCCACTATAAAAAGCAAAAGGTGTTCCTACCTCACCATCCGACATGATCACTGTATTAGAAGATTTATTAAGCATAAATGTATACTTTTAAAGGCTCGTCTACAGCAGGAAATCTGAGTCGCGAAGCGTGACTAATGACTTGCTTTATATCTAAAAACGACTTCTCTGCGGCACTCGACCAGATAATTTTATTAGAGCTATTCTTTCCCTTTAAATAATTGTATAAAGGCAGTGTGAGATTTGGGAAGCTAGATATATTCTGCCTCCCTGTAAAACGAAATTCTTCCCACAAAAGAACGAACTTGCTTTATTGTTAAGGGACGATGAATATTAATTATTTCCCTAACTTTTCCCGATATTGGTAAAATACCATCTTCTGCTAATTCAAAACCTAGGTAACAATCTTTTTACAGCAAATTCGCATTTCTTTCTATTTAAACAAATTTTAAAATAATTTAATCTCTCAAATACTTTAAAATGATTAAATCCCTCAAATATTTGTTTAAGGACGGACCACGTGCAAAAAGGTCTTGGATAAATCTTGAGTACCTATCAAAGATGTCATCGAGATTACACGTGTAACAACCGGGAAATGCCTATAAGTAATATAGTTAAAAATCAACAAAAGAAACACGTACTTCGAGTTTTTTTAAGAACCCAAGAGTAGAATTGCATAAAAGAAAAAATTACCGATTCATTCGTACTAATACTAAAATATTGTTAATCGGCTTCGGCAATAGGCAAATGATAGTAGGCGTTCGTCAATCAAGTTTTTCTTAATATTTTTGCCCATGAAGCGAACTAAATATATAATTTTATATAAGGGCAAGCAAATTACGTCTATTTTTAGCAATCTGAATTTATATAACTTATTTCTAAAGTCACAGGACAATCTCTCACCGGCCATGCATTTTTTACGTACTAACGCACTTGATGGGGAAACTCCATTGCGAAGGTGCCCTCTCTCTTTATAACTTTCGCTTTTACTAAAATTTAATAACTCCCTCTTTGTTTGTTTCAAATAGTTTATGAAGAATTCGAACGGGGTTTAAGTTTTCTTTATGGGGAGACCGGTTATATTGGCTATATAAGGAAAAAAGCGAAAACTATTTCCTTAAAAAATAAGTAGTTGGGAAATGTGTGTCTCCTCTCTCCCCTGTCCAACAAGTCACCCCCCCCATTTCTCCTCTTAAGTTTCACTCCGCATTCTCCCCTCCCCCAAATTCCAATTGATCAAGGTCGGGCAAACCTTTGATTTGCGCTCCCAGCTGTTGAAAAATTCTCGGGCAAAATATGAATTTACCAACAAACGTTTAAATTCCAATTACAAGATTATTAATAATGGTAAATAATCGAACCAAAAAGTTCATTAGAAAACTACAGAAAGGAAGAAATGAGAGAGAGGGGGGAGAGGGTAGTTAAAAAAAAAATTGCAAAAAAATAAAAAAAGGCGAAAAATTATCCCACAAATATCGCGTTATCACATAAATTTATACATTCTTAGCTCTGAGTGTCTGTTAATGTATCTAACGCAAAATTAATATTAAAAGCAATTTTTTTTTAGGAATGGCATTCCTAGAATACAAATAGGTAATCTGGTTGTTAAAAATTCCACATCATAAGTTCTCTTTTAACCTAAATCAATTGAAACAATTTCGCGAGAGTATATGTCAATTACAGTATCATTGGCGGCTTTTAATTTGACCAATAATCGATATGTTATCGTCCCCATCTATGGGATTAAATTGAGCTCACTACCACTATCTAAAATAAAAAACTCTTTTTGATATTTTATCAACAATTGTATAAGTTTATAATTTCCTACATTATTTATCACATTAATATTATTTTATTAACCGGACTTTCTTCATATCGGAAATTCCGTAATTAATATATTTTGTTAGCCGGCTTAGAGGCCAGCGTGGGTTATCGTATGGGGTCACATTGATACTCTTATCAATAATCAGGACACTTAGAGCTCTGTTGGAAGGAGGATTACCTCCTTGTACATGCCATGGAGCGCTTTGCTTGTTACTCTTAAAATTATTCAAAGCTAAATTATTATTATTATTATTATACCCATTATAATTCCAATCATTAACTCATTATTATGGATTAGTTGATTATTATTAAACATCTCTACTTTATAAGGATCTAGGAGCTGACTATAGCTGAGCCATATTATTTATACAGCAAAATCCTCATAATTAAAAGACGATCATTTTCATTTAAAATATTTACCTCCCCCCCTAACTCCTGTGGGAAGGGGGGGGTTCTGATGCGTTTCCTTGCCTTCTTTGGGGGTTAGACTCCAATGCTTGCCGACTTTCTCTATTTGGCAGGAATACTAAAGAATACATAGGACAAAATTTTGAATGGCATGTGTAGCTTCTATGTAGGAATCTGGCGTGGGGTTTATACAACAATTCACCCAACAGTTCGGCGCTTACAGTGTTGCCTTGTCGACATTCTCTCTGAGCATTTTTTCTATTTTGAGATTGTGGTTCTTCTTTCTGGGTAGGTTTTGCAGCAGCTTCACTCAGCTGTCCTGCGACCTTGGTGAGAGACTTAAGAAGTCCTTTCATCTCTCGAAAGAACTCTTTATTTACTTTAGCCTCTTCTGAAACCGAGGGGTTGTTGTTATTGTTTGTATTTCGACTCTCCTCATGTGATCTTCTCTCTTGGGTCGGGAAATGTTCTCCTTGTAGATGATTTACTGCCCCCCAATATTCTCTCCCCCTTCTTTCATAGGGGGTTTCGTAGTCATTCCTATAAAAGTTCTTATATAAGTTATCTGCTACTTTTGTAATTTTTTCAAGACTGCTATCGTCCGCCAGCGTCATTAAACTTTCTTGGACGCGAGATGGGAGCTCATTAATAAACAGCTCATGAACAAAAGGCGCACTGTTTTCAGCTAGAAGATCTAATCCTATTCTTCCCATAACATCACGAACTCTCGCTAAGTAAACTGAAAGGAGTTCTTCTTTTTTCCTTCCTTTTTAGAAAATTTCTCTGACTTGACTTCGCAGATTGGAAGCATAAGCTTCTTATATGACGTAATTATTTTTTTAAAGCAATGCCCACCAATGGAAATCTGATGGTCGCTACGATATCATGGGGGAGGACGGAGGCTAATATTCTCACGCGCTCTTTTGGATCGTCTACCCCATTCAGTTTGAATACAGTTATAGTCGTGTGTAACCAAGTCATTATATTCCGCACATCTAATTTTGGAATGGCACCAATAGGCAGACTGGTCTTTGGAGTCTCCACTAAGAAGGGAGAAACTGGGGTAACCGATCTTGCTCGTAGTGGGGTGTGCAGGTCATAAACTTCCCTCCCATCCGAATTCGAATTTTCTTCTCTCCTAATTGGAGATTTGGGGGAAGCGGGAGAAACGGGCGAAGTTTTTGCAGATGCTTTTGAGGTAGTACTTGACTTTCCCCTACCCCTCCCGGTCTTAAATTGGGGGGATCTTTTTTTTATGGCTGGGCATGTTAAAGTCTCTTCTGCTCTTCAGTGCGTTTCTTAGTTTTTTTTTTTTTGGCCGGTGATATTATTTGAAAATGGCGCTCTTTTTCAAACGACTAGCGACTTTTACAATAACGGGATTCTTCACGCTATTCGTTATATAATAAAGTTTATGAGAGCTATTGTACCAACGCATTAAGAACTAATTATTTTATTAGTTTTTTTTTTCCCAATATATGAGTTACTTCACTTAGCACTATATTTGTTTTTCTTTTTGCAACTTCATGGCATTCAGTTTGTTATGGTTATACGCCCCCAGATCAGAAAGGGGGATTTGCCACTGTCCTTGGGAGTTAACAAACTATATACAAAAGACTGATCCTGTAAGTTTATTGGCCTTATTTACGAGATACCTTGTTATTAGCAAATAATAAATCGTTTTGGAATAGCAAATGCTTCTTTATTTATATTTTTTATTAATTTATTTCTATGATCAAAAGGAACAGAAATAAGATATTTCACTAATGTTCAAAAATAATTGTTTAATTCTTTAAATATCAAGCTATTATTTAAATCTGACTCCATTTACCTGACAAATTTAGGGGCCCCTTAGAGAAGTGCAAAAGATGTTAACTCTCTTTGCTCTTTATTTCTTTACTGACCTCTCTGCTAGAGGGACCAGCCGTTGGTGACAGAGACAACCTTGGACCTTGATAATATACGCAAAAAAGAATTGAAACAGTATGTCGGCTCTGCACAGGGACTTTCTTTGTACAAGATTTCTTATAGCTGCGCACCAGAAATCCGTTCCTTGAGGATACGGTCTGGACTGCACTCACCCATATATCCTTTATAAAATTTTATACTATGACAGATTACGGTTACACACACACTATTATATATATATATATATATATATATATATATATTATATATATATATATATATATTATATAATTATATAATATATATATATATATATCATATATACTGTATATAAATATATATATATATATATATATACTATATACTATATTATAATTATATACCTTATATATCATATATATATATCTAACAATATAGTATAGTATATATATATATATATAATAATTATATATATATATATATATATTTGGTGTGTGATGTTTACTAGTAAAGGGAGGTATGAGTACTGGGAGTTGGAGGAAAGAATAAAGAAAACACGGAAGAACAATTGAGAATATTATGAACCAATATGAAAAATTACGGATGATGGGAAATAAAAAGTGAAAAGATAATATTTGACAGTATACTGATACCCACATTGACATTTGGAATCACAAAAACATAGAGCCTTACAACAAGGAGGAAATGAGGATCGAAAGCGTGGAAATGAAAGGTGTGAGGCAGACCGATAGTGGAGAGACGAGGAGAGAGTTGAGGAGAACCGAGTGGGTTAGGGAAAGAGTTGGTGTGGTGTCTGAGTGTCTGAACAGGATATTCGGCGATACTGCGACGGTTGGAGGCACCATGGGCCAAATGATACCGGGAGAACGGAGTGGCAAGAGGAGTTGGAGGTGGAAGAATGGAGAGTGGTGAAGTTGGGGCTCGAGGGGAGATGGGGGATTGTGGGAAGAGAGCCTTGAGAAAGGACTTGGACTCCCGCGATGGCTGTACTTTCTGGAAAGGACATGCGTAAAAATCGATGCTGACTCCCACTGACAGCGCGTAGGACCTACCTGATGAAGATGTAAGACGTAAATAAGCAAATAAATATATTATATATATAATATATATATATATAATATATATATATTACTATATATATATTAATATATATATATATACTATAATATATATATATTATATATATATATATATACATATATATATATATATATATAGAGAGAGAGAGAGAGAGAGAGAGAGAAGAGAGAGAGAGAAGAGGTGATGGATGTATTTAGAAAGGCAAATTTTTGTGGGGGTATTTGTTGGGAAGAGAGCCTTGAGAAGACTTGGACCTCCCGCGATGGTTGTTACTTCTGAAAGGACTGCGTAAAAAATCGATGCTGACTCCACTGACATTGCCGATTAGACCTTACCTGAGAAATGTTAAGACGTAAATAAGCAATATAAATATATATATATATATATATATATATAATTATATATATATATATATATATATAATATATATATATATTATATATATTATATATATAATATATATAAGAGAGAGAGAGGAGAGAGAGAGGTGATGGATTGTATTTAGAAAGGGCAAATTTGATTTGCTCGCCTGTTGAAATGAAACGGTGAAAAAATGAGTGGTTGTGGTAGTGGAATTGTGTATGTGCTGGTTTGCGAAAGGAAATGAGAAGGGAGAGAAGTAGTTCAATTTCTAATAGTAACCTATCGGCAGATTTTGTTGTGGAGTTAACCAGGATTTCTAACGGATTAGGATTTAAGATTGAAAAGGTTGTGGCGTGACTATGGTCCATCTTGAGGGACTGTTGAAGAGAGCACCGATTTTTTCTGGGATAATCTGAATCTTGTCTTGGGATGCCGGTGAGTAGGAGCTTTCCAGATTGATTATGTTGGTGACCTAATGGTTGAATTAAGCGTGATCAAAAAAGAGATTGGATACAACAGGTGGCTTGGTGTGTCGGCGAGAAAATGAGAAATGGTTTTAAGAAGGTGATTGATTTCTAGAAGAGCAGAAAGGTATGTGTGTAAGTAATACTTCTTCTTAAACACAACAGTATTCATAAAGTATACTAGAGTTGGTATAGGTTGAGATGGTATCAAAGTGAAAAAGTACGATCGATTTGTGTGGAGTGAAGAAAGGAAGATGTTGAAGTATGTATTGGACGTTAAATCAGTGAGGGGGTTTAAGAATGGGATTATCAGATCATTTTGTTGTTTTATGTAAAATTAAGTTATTGGGGACTTGGATGGAGAGGAAGATGATAAGGAAGGAAGTGGGTTAAAATTAAGAGTGATAAGCTAAGTGAACAAGGTAATAAGGATAAGTTATTAAACCAGCGCTTGCAAATAAATCAGTGGAATGGGATCAAATGTTTGAGACTGTAACAAATCTGAAGAAAAATGAAGAAAGCGGTTGTAGTTGTGCAAAAGAGAGTATGTGGATGTGTTAAAAGTAGGAAGTAAGAATGTTATCATAAGTGGTTGGAATGAAGGGGTGATTCAAGCAGTTAAAAATAAAAAAAGAAAGCGTGGTTGATGTTACTAAAAGTTCTTATTACCCTTTCAAAAGGAAAATATGCTTGGAATTATATAAGAAGGAAAAAAAGGAACACTAAAAGGATGCATACGTAGGAGGAAAAAAGAGGTAAATGAACAGTTTGGAAGAGGATGAATGAGGTTTTACAAGCGAGTGGCAGTCTTTTCCTCAAGAAAGAGCGAAAGGTTTAAGAAATGAAGAATAAGGGGAATCTGATAGAATAATGAAAAGGGAGAAAGGTGCTTTCGTACACTGGATGAAATGGGATGCGAGGGGAGTGTGGAAGGAACACTTCAAAAATCTGCATAACATGGCAGTAATGAAGAGGTGATGATAGTTGAACTGTGGGGTTGTGATGGTGAGAGACAGGGATAGGTATTCTGAGGGATGAGGTTATTAGGTAAGGAGGAGTTAATGGGTTGAGTGAGAAAGTAAGAATGGTTTTAAATCTGCAGTATAGATAAAATTACTGGTGAAATGAATCAAGAACGGAGGCGAGATGGTTATTGAAATGGATATGGAATTTGTGCTAACAGACCAGCGTTGAGGGAGGTATTAGTTCGCGAGGGATTGGAGGAGACAGTAATAGTACCCTTATATAAAGGTAAGGGAGATAAAGGTAACTGTAGGACTTATAGGGAAATAGTATATTGAGTGTTTTAAGGAAGATATTTGCTGGCATTTTGTAGAAAGAGGGCGTCGAGTAATTGTGGGACTAATTGGTGAAGGACAAGGGGCGTTTAGAAGTGAGCTCAGAGAATTGTATGGATTCAATCTGTTTCCATGAAAACCAAATGATTGAGAAAATGGGGAGAAGAAGAATAAATTGTAAATAGGGTTTATGGATTTGCAAACAGGCATATGACAGAATTAATAGGGAAGCATCTATGGCAGGTGTTAGTGATATTATGGTGTTGGTGATAGGCTTCTGAATTGGAATCAAAAAGTATGTATAACGGACAGTGGAAGCTTGTGGTAAAAATTATGGAGTTGAAGTGATTTTTTTTAATATTAATAGCTGAGTGATGCAGGGATGTGTTGATATGTTTTCCCCCATGTTATTCAATTTGTATATGGATGGGGTTATGGAAAGAATTAGAGGTAGGGGCGGCAGTATGAGAATGTGTCTATGACCTACAGTTATTATATTACGCGATTGTATTTGGTTTTGTGTTGGGAATCTGAGAGAGTTTTGAGAGGATTGGTAGAGAGATTTGGAAGGATGTGTAAAAGGAGGGATTTGAAAAGTAAACGTATGTAAGAGTAAGTTATGGTGGTGTGAGTGAGTGCAGTCTTCGGTTGTAAAGGCTATGCTGGATGGTGAGCAACTGAAGAAGTGTTCTGAGTTTAAATATTTAGGATATATATTAAATGAAAAGGGGAACGGTAGATGCAGAGTGTAGTCTAAAAAGTTAGTAAATATAGGTGGCTGGTGCAATAAATTCCTTGGTGGATGTAAAGGGACTAAGTCTTTGAGTGTGCTAGGGTCTTAACATGAGGGTATGTTGTTACCAGGGTTGTGGAGTCGGAGTCGGGAGTCGGAGTTGTGGAGGGGGGGGAGTCGGTAGTTTTGAAGAGAGTGAATCGGGGTCGGAGTCGGAGTCGGTTTATTTTGATAAAGGGTTGGAGTTCGGGGTCGGAGTCGGAGTCGCGGTTAAATTCAAGAGGTCGGAGTCGGAGTCGGAGTCGAGTCGGTAACTTTCCAAAATAGTCAGAGTTGGTCAGGAATTTGAGGCTGTACAAAGTTATGAATTGTAACTTCGTGAGTGACTTCACATCGCTTCTACAATTTCACTCACTTATCTTTCCACACACCAAAATGCAATTGGTAAATTCGAAGTTTTTTTTTAACCTGCCACCTTATGTTTCAATTTGGACTATATTCTAATGAATTCAACCTTCAACCTTATACCATCTATATTTAAGATGCTGAAGGAAATAAAAAACTCCAAGGTACGAGAGAAATTTCTCTCATTGACAATGTTATTCTATACTAGCTGCTGTTTATATTAATTCCTATTTACAGGGTAAGCTTAAATGAAGTTCAACAACAACAAGAAGCTAAATCTGCACTTTGCAACGTGACCATTTTTATTTAAAGGGTTGCAAAGAAGTTCAAGAAGAAAAGAATACAACGGACATTATTGTAAGTGATGAAACTACAACTATACCCCATTACTACCTTCTCAATTCATTTTCAGAAAGCTCAGAAGAAGAGTATGAAAAAGCTTCTAGATATTAGAAGGTTTGTCGAAAGCTTCGACTGTTTTCAAGAAAAAGGTTTCAAGGCTCTTCCCTCATCCCTTGACACAATTTTCCATAACTTAAAAAATTTCTCTGCTGCTCTGAAAGAAGTTGAAAAAAAAATTGATATAAATTAAGAAGCTTAAATTAGAAGAGCCATCGATAAGCATCCCAGACGTTGTACAAGAAGCTGCAATTACTGTTACTGATCTACCTCCCAAAGCAAGTTAGCTTTGAACGGCTTTTTCTGCTCCTAGCATTATAAAATCATCAGACCTAAGAGGAAACATGAAGGAGGACCTGGCAGATCCTATTCTATTTTAAGAACTAATCATTCATTGGAGTAGTATACACTAGAGTAGATGACACTAGTTGTAAGTTCATGTAGCAGTTTATATATATATATTTAAATATAGACTATATATATATATATATATTATATATATATATATATATATAATATGAATATATAATATTATATTAAATTCATTAAATAAATATATAAATAATATATAATATATATATATATTATATTATAGTATTATATAAATAATATATTAATATAAATTAATATAGTAATATTATATATAAAAATAAAAAATAAATAATAAATAATAATATAAATAATAATAAATATATTACTATAATAGATATATATAAAAATAATATATATAAATATAATAATATTAATTATATATATATATATAAGAAAATATATATATATGAGTCACTCTATAAAAAAAATATATATATATATATATAATATATAAAATATAATATTATATATAATAATATACTAATAACTACAACTATATAGTATATATAAATATCATCATAAAAATAATAGTATATATAATATAAAATAATATAAATATAATTAATATATAATATATATATATATATAAGTATATAATAAAATAACCATTATAATTCATATATACAAACCCCCCGAATATTATAATTTTTAGGATGGCACTTAAGTCTCATTAATTATAAAAATTTTAATAATAATAAAAATAATGATTAATCAAAGCAAAAATTTAAGAGTTTATATATTATTAAATGGAGTTGAAAAACAATTTATAGCTGGGTGAATATTTCTTTAGTTTAAGTGAGCTGTTGCCTTCCATATATAAAATATAATAATATATATAAATACAAATAATATATATAATAATAGCTATAATATATTTATATAATAATATAAATATATATAATACTAAATTATATTTAATTAATTATTATATTATATATATTATATATTTATATTAATATATATTATATATTATATATATATATAATAATAAATATATATTAATAATATTATATATATTATAATTTATATATATAATATATATATATATATAATTATATATATAATATATATAATATTAATATAATATATATATATTTTATATATATAATATATATAAATAAATTTAATAAAAATATATAATATATATATATTATATATATATATAATAATAATATATATATATATATATATTAAGAAATATAATATTAATAATATAACTTAATAATATTATATTATATAATAATATTATAATATATATATATATATATATATATTATATAAAATATATATATATATATATGTATATATTTATGGTATAATAAATAGGTATATTTATAGGTATTAATATATATATAAATATATTATATATATAATATTATTAGTATATATATATTATATAATATATATATATATAAAAAATATATATAATATAAATATATAATAATATATATATATATGGATAATATATTTATAGGTATAGTATAAATATATATGGATATTATATTTCATGTAATATATTATAGTATTAATTAAGTGACCGATAGCTCTAAAATAAATATAATATATATATTAATATAAGTAATAAGTTATATTATTAATAATATATAAAAATATATATATATTAATATATAAAAAATTTATAATTAATATATAGTATAATATATATATATTATATATAATAAATATAATAAAATATATTTATTATTAATATATTATAATAATATATATATATATAAATATAATATATAATAATTATTAATATTATTATATATATATAATATATAATTATCATCATTATAATCATATAAATTATAATATTATATATATATAATATAATATAAATGTCTGTATTTAATATTATATATATATATAATAATATCTTATATATAATATGTATATAAATACATATATATATATATATATATATGGGTAATTAGATGCCATTCACAGAAAACTATAGGTTCTTAATAGTGTGACACAAAGATTATCAAAGAGAGGCGAGAAAATGTTGAAGAACTGCTCTTTACGTTATGTTGGAAGACCAATTCACTATGTAACAAACCAGATGTTAATAATAGTTGAAGTTGCTTAATGAGTCTGTGATATTAGGAGAGGTAGAGAACCGCCGTTCAATTAAGTTTATCAGAGTGATTAGCAGTTAAGAAGAAAACTGGTTTTGGATAAAAATGCAGTTATTTATAAAATTTGAAGAACATTTATTGTAACATGCGAAAAATAATATTTGTGCAAAAACATAAGTATGTCCAATAAACTTGTCTATATTTGAGCTAAGCAGAAGCGTAAAGAAGTGGTTCAAAAATTTTGGCAAGATTTACTGAATAGAACTATGTAAATGGATGCAACAATTTTTGGATAAAGTACTTAATAACAGGCGTATATGAATCATGATGTATTGAGTCGATCTCCTATAAACCAAACGGCAAAAAGTGCGGGAAAGGCTACAACAAAAATAATTCTTCCTATCGTCCGTAAAGAAAGCATACATTATAAACAAGTTCAAGGTGAATAAATAAAAACTTGAATTAAATATGTTATTTTTTGGACAGCTGTGGTGTTGTGCACAAGTATATATAAATTTGTTAACTCATCAGATACATACTCAGTAAAAAATCTACGTACTTTTTATACTAAAAGATGTAAGGAACATTACTTCTCTAAACGATAATCAGAAACAGACATTTCCAGGTAATAATTGGGTTGACCAGGTCATCCAGGACTAAACGCCATCTACTACATTAGAGCTCTCTCTAATTTATGAATTTCTGAGCGAAGAAAACATTATTAAGTACTATCCACATTACCTTCCATATCAGGGCTATACTACAGAATCTAGCTCTATAGTTGCATGATTAAATTCTTACCTCATTCCCTATAGTTATGTAAATGAAAGTTGTGTTAAGGTTGTATAATCATTTTGTATATACGATGGAAATAAACACTGAGTGAACTATAAAACCCACACCTTCTGGAAAATGACTTTAACGCTACTGCCTTAATAATGAACAATGGAAGAAAACATTTGGAACCCGCTTGATGATGTAACCTCTGACATTTGAGGTATATACCTTAATTAACAAATTAGAAGGAGATTAACTTGAATAAATTCAGGTAAGGTCTAATTATAACATCATATAAACTCTCAAAAAATAAACGACATGCAAGTACACTTACTTGTTGGGACCTTCCAATATGCTACGTAATATGACTAATAGCCCATAATTTTTACACCATCACACCACCTTTCTCCCTCACCCTCATGAGACTGTATAGTATAAGGTATAATAATATAGTATGTATATATTATATATATACATGCTTATACTTTAGAAATATATATACTCAAGAAAGTAGGAGTAATACATAATGTACAAAGTCGAATAAATATATGCTGCAATCTATATATCGCTCACCCCTTTATATATCACCTGTATGAGTGAGAATCTATACGTGTATACGCTATACTATTATATATTATATATATAAGGTAGAATAATATCCCCAACCCTTGTATCTTAGTGAACACCTCATATATCTACTACGTTATTATATACTAGTATTAACACATTATATATTAGTCATAAGTCAAATTAAATATCACTAGTGTCCATACTCAAACTCTCATACTCCTCATTCTCTTTTAAAATAACACTCTTGTCCATACAACTCTACTTAATTTAATATAGCACCTTTCTTCTCGTACTCCTATTCATAGTATACTTAATAAAACTTCATAGATATATATTATATATCTAAGGGTAGTAATATTCCATTCTGCTTTGACTCAATCATATATCATTATTTAATTTAAGCATCAAGGCGCCTGCATAAATGTGAAGTTCTTCCCTACACGCTTGCCAGCATTGATACAAGAGTGGACTACCCCTTAGTAAAGCCAAATAATAATGGATAACTCTAATCAAGATTCAAACATGATCTTTTGCATAATATACTTTCTAATAGAGTCGACAATATAGTGCGGCAAATACAACTTTAATAGTAAATACAAAGTTGCACGCGATTCCTTTCTATTTGAGCATAGGTAGCTGGCAAATCGACATACTCTCCTAACTACGATTACTAGAATGGGGAGTTATGAGCTTGTTCTCCTGTTGGTGTTGCACTCCATAAAAAACCAGATCTTAGACCTTGTGCTTTTGTTATCAAGCAGCAAAACTGCAAAGTAGCTATCACGCATCATCCTTGGACAGCAAGACTAAAAGCTAATAACGATGTAATAGCGTTATCACTATACAATCTCGTTTCAAATATCTCAGTTTACTCAAACATTCTAATAACAGTCTCATAATGTAGCCTCGTATATTAATACGCTATTTTAGCGTGCCCCAGTATAATGAGAGTATTGCGCTACCAAGTTAGGGTCACCCACATATAATTAAAAAATGATGAACCTAGGTGATTAGCTGTCGGAGAGAGTTGTTAAAAGTAGAGTTCACTAAGATGACTTTCTGGCCTTTGAGTAGTATGAAGCTACGTTGACACGAGGCTGAAGAAGAGTACAGGACATGTTTTACGGTTTACGCAAAAGTGAATCATCTCTTTCGTTAGATTTTGAAGACTTAAATGGACCCACATACTACTAATATGTTGCTTAAGTCTCATGACAATCATATTCTAACCATTCAATAGTAAAAAGTTATGAAAAATGAATCAAATGTACAAAAAGAAAGGTTTTTTGAAATAAAAAGAAAAATCTTCTTAAAGAATGACTACATACACATAGAGAATAAAATATTAGAATTACACAAATTATCGTTTTTATAGAGGTGTACAGAATAAAGCTACGTTTGTCTTCTTTATCCCATCAAAATTGGCTGAGAAAAATTATTAGTAATATTATTATATACTATATGTCCATCCATTTTAGGAGGTGGTTGAAATAAATTGGGCTCAGCCACTGAATCAATTAAATTGACCCTCACCTATATATATATGAAGTAATAATATATATAATATATATATTAATATATATAATTATATTATATTATATAATATATATATATTATATATATATATAATATATATATATTATATATATATATATATATTATATATAAGCTAACTATTAATAATAATATTATTACATTATAATAATATTATTATATATATACTAATATTAATATATATTAATAAGGTATATATATAATATTATAATATATTAATATATATAATATAATTAATAATATTAATATATATTATAATAATAATTATAATAATATTATAATATATATAATATATTAATATTATATAATATATAATATTAATATTATATAATTATATTATATATATACATTAATATAATATAATAATTAATTTATATTTATAATATACTATATTAATTATATATTAATATAATTATATATAATATAATATTAATACGTATACTATATATATATAATAATACCAAAAATGTATACAGTAATATATACTATATACTATATATGCATGATAAGCCGTATTACATATATATATATATATATATATATATAATATATATATATTATATATATTATAATACTTATAATATTATATATATATAATAGTATATAACTATATATATGTATATTATGACTTATATCTATTATATAATATATATATTACTAATCACTCTCATCACTCTATACTATATTACTGTAGGATAGGATAGTATTATATATAGTATATTTTATATATATATAATATAGTTATATATATATATAATATATATATAGAATATATATATTGTATATATTATACTATATATATAATATTATATATATATTATTATATATATACTAATATATATTATATATATATATATATATATTATATAATATATATATATATAACATAAA
>JABUQX010083086.1:40000-45518 GCA_015478945.1 Trachelipus rathkii | reverse complement strand
CCAGCAAAACAATTTAGAAACATTGCATTAAGCATGATACTAAAATACATTATATTATATAGCAGAAACAACCAGTATGCACCAGCATGACCTGATACTGGACACCACTTTCACTAATATTTCCACATAGATTGAAAAAACTTATTCAGCCAACTTTAGTGTTAAGTACCACACTGTATAATTCATATTCCAACCAACCATCTTTAAATCCAACTAATGTACCACTACCACCTTTTATTAACCCCAAACATTGCCAATATCTTCTTCATCACTTATGTGGGGAACCTTATCAAAAGCTTTTGCTTGAAGTCTAATATATAATATCAACTGGATCTCCTCAGTCAATGCAGTCAGTAATGAAATCCATATAAATTCTAAAAGGGTTGTCTGACATGACTTACCCTTTCTGAAACCCGTGCTGGGAGGTTATTACCTTCTTTTTGTCTTTCTAAATATTTCTCTATATGAAACCTTTCTAGTAACTTTTCGCAGAACCTTTACAACCAGAAGAGTTAGGCTAACTGGCAACCTATAATATACCACAAACTTCCTTAACTACCTTCTATTAAATAGGCACAACATTATGCCGTTTTCCAGTCATCGTAACCTCACCCAAATGTTATAGATCGCTAAAAATCAAATACAGTGCCTTGCAACTTGGTCACTACCCTCTTTCAAAATATCTACCATGCATATTACCCATCAGGGGCCTCAGCATTTACTTGCGATCAATATGGTCTAGTTAAAACGTTTTAATATCTTTTACATCAAAGTCAAATTCTGTAAGTCTATTTGTTACGATGAAATACAAGAACTATTAGTATCCAAACTATTATCCTAATCTTCCTCAGTAAACACTGAAGCAAATAAGCATTAAAAAGTTGACCAACTCCTTATCTGGGAATTTACTATACTTCAGCAATTTTCTACAGTACCTATTTTTCGTATTCTTAATATTAACCTTATAAAGCTAAAAAAAACTCTTCAGGTCCTTATTACTATCCTTTGCTAAATTAATTTTCCTGCCTCTCTCTTTGCCTTTCTTATTGACTGGTAAGTTCGTTTCTATTTTTCCTCATAATCTCTTTTCCTTAAATCACTTCCCTATTACTTACCCATCTAATTCTTTTAAAACACTTAAGCTTTTCATTGATGTTTATCTCTTATCTCTCTACTCTCTCACCAATGATCGTTTTTCTCTTCGCCTACCACATAAATGGTGACATTTTTAAAATCCCTCCTGCTCTATCCCTATTAAAAACTTTGCTCCTAAAATTTCCCACATGTTCGGTATGTTCTTATAAGTTGGCAAATGAATTTTAATAGTTCAGCAAAATGTGTAAGAGACATTTTTCCAACTGATTTGAATTGGGCTAATCCTCCAAGTGACTAAGTTCTCTCAATACTCCTCCGCAATTAACGTCTTGGATAAGAAAAACTAATAGCAAATCTTTTAATATTCAGCAATTTGAACAGTGGCTAACCTTCAGTGTTTGAAGCACGAAATACATAGAAATAAGATCGCTTGGCAAAATAAATAAGCAATGTTGTTCAAGAGCAAGAGGAACAAGTCCAGTAATAAGTAAACTGGCTAGTACATCTGAGCTTTCAGTGTGCGACTCAAGACGCCAAGCCAAATATTCGGAGATTCTGCACATCCGGTAACCCAGACTTGTGAAAGATCTATGAGCGAAGAGGCTGTGATATAGGGAACATTGTTTTCTGTAGAAGGGTCTCTCTCTTCCCGCGGGACATGATACAAGTCTACAAAATTTTTAATCTATTGATAATACTGAGACTAATAAATTCTTCATAGTAGAGCACGGACGGGAGACCAGGGGCATAGCGAGAAAATAAGAAGAAAGCATGCCATCTGATATAAGAAGCATTCTTTCAGCAATAGAGTTGTTAATTTGGAATTGGTTTGCCACAGGAAGTTGTTGAGTGTGACTCGTTGCACATTTAAGAAAGGGTTGGATGGGTATATGGATGGATTGGATATCATATAGTATATTTAGACGAAGCCAAATTGGCGGGTTTTTAGTTACAGTAGTTATTAATGTTAGATTGCATGTGTGACCATAACTTAATTGTTAAGGTATGGGGATGGTTTGGGTATCATATCATTTTTTTTTTTTTTTTGACTAAGCCAAATTGGTGGATTTTTGGTTAGAGTAGTTATTAATGTGGCAGTGTGACCTGTGGATTGCATATGCATGTTGCTTAGTGAGTTGACTGGGACAGTCTCGATAGGCCCATGTGGCTTCTTACTGTCTCTATATTTCTAATGTTCTATTGAGACTGTCCCAGTCAAGCCAACAGAATAAATCACCAAACAATATGCTCATGCAAATCCATAAAAGTATCCTAGGGCTTGTCAGTAACTTACATAGTATACACAAAGTCTAAAACATGACATGCAAATCCATAAAGCACCCTAGGGCTTGTCAATAACCACATATTACACACAAAGTCTATAACTAAAAGGAAAAAAAACTATAGCTATCTAAAGTATATGCTAACCACACTACAAGCTTTAATTACTTTATAGGGTAGTGATTGAGCTCAACAGATTCTAAAAAAAAATTGATATTTTTTTAAAAATCAATCTATCTTTTGATATTCCTAGAAGCAGCATATTAAAATTTTGTTAATAAAAAATTAAATTTTACATTCGAAAAATCAGTAAGGTTAGGATGAGTTTGGTTAAGTAGACACAGATTTAGGCTACTATACGGTATATATAATTAACAAAACTTAATGGGTCCTAAAATTAATTTAAAAAAAAAAAATTTTTGGTATATTGATTACATTCATATATGAGAGAGGTTTGGTAACACTGTTTGAAAAATAGTACTTTTACATGGGGATGAAAGATGTATAAAAAACTGATTATCGGAAAAAAATATTGATTTTTTGTCAGAATCTGTTGAACTCAATAATTACCCTTTATAGTAATAACATGCAATAAGCTTAATAACTACTGTAACTAAAAACCCGCCAATTTGGCTTAGTCAAAATATACTATATGATAGGCTACCCAAGCCATCCATATAGCCTACCTATCTATCCAATCCTTTCTTAAATGATGCAATCAAGTTTATGGGAGTTTTAATAACTTTGAAAGAATGTAACTTTTTTTTCTTAAAGACATAGCGTCGGGCGGGGTGACGTGGACCACTTTAGGTATAACTTGGTCTCCCGACTCTCCCCTAATGCATTTTTTGGAAATTTTTTTTTTTGTAAATCACGGCCCTATAGTCGGGCATAAGCACACAGAAAAATAATAATGTAATTCTAATAATAAAAGTTTTATTAAAGTTTGAATATTGCTTTTGACAGCCTGACCCTGGAGGGGTGAAGCGGACCACCATTTGAGGGTGACTCGGACCATCTTGTTTAAATTCGTCTTTTACGAATAATTTCAAATTTTATATTTTAATTACTTATAAATAATTATTTATCATATTAAAAAATTCAAAAGAATATATATTAAAATTCAATAATGATAAATAAAATACGAATATAAAAAATGTTTTGGTCCGATTCACCCCTCTCCGCCCAAAAATTTTGACACTTTTGAACTCGTTTTTTTTTATTAAATTTCATTTTTTTTAAAAAAATTTTCAAACTAATAGGAAGTAACTTTTTTATTATATTAAATTACTATTACGTAATAAAAATGTCAATTATAATAGGTAAAATACGAAAAAACAATGGGTGGTCCGAGCCACCCCTCCAATTTTTACACGGCGGGGTGAATCGGACAAGGTATGCCCCCTTTTTTTTCCCCAAAATTGCTTTGGTCAAAAAATTTCTTTTTCCGGTTAAAAGCTACAAAACTCGAGTGTATCCAACTGAAACTCAGAGGTGAGTTCAAAGATATTCGATCCACAATCTATTTCATTTTCACTTGTTATAACGCAAAAAGTTAAAAAAAACACATTTTTCAAAAGTTGAAGTTCTATTGAAGGAAATTTTTTACACAAAAATTTCAAATTTTTTGAAAAATTATAAAAACTTTCTAGAATTAAATATGATCTAAATAAAACTTGTAGTACTACCGCGTGGCTATAAAATGAGCGAAAAAAATTTTTTTTTTTTTGTATTATTTTTTATTTTATTTAGAGTGGACCGAATCACCCCTCCTAAAGAGGCGGGCCCGGTCACCCCGCCCAACGCTAACCCATTTTTGATTTTTTATTCATTATAATTTTTTTAGTTGATGCTGTGATTTTTATAAAAATCTGTAATATAGCGGTTCTGCTATATAATTACCCAATTTTAGACTAAAAGGTAATTGTTTATAGTAAGGGCCTTTAAATAGATTTTTAGAAATATCACAGCATAGACTAAAAAAGCAAATAATGAATGAAAAACAAAGATGACATTCTTTAGGAAAAAAAGTTAGACTCTCAAAGTTTGGAATAATCCCATATAGTTTCTGGTAATTGTTTACAGAAAGGGCCTCAAAAGAGATTTTTAGAAAAATCACAGCATAGACTTAAAAAAAATAGTAATGAGGATTAAGAAATTTTAATGATCAGTCTCTTTAGGAAAAAAAGTTAGTCTCTTAAAGTTTGAAATTTTCCCACAGGGTTTTCTTGTAAAAAAAAATGAACAGAATTTTTTTTTATCGTAATTTACAAAATAAGTGCAAGTGAAGACTGTAAAAGAACTCTATATCTAAGTTTACAGCAATGTAAATCCTTCTAGGTTAGGTCTAGGTTTATGGCATCGCCAAACTATCCAGGTTAGGTCTCAGTTTAGGACCCTACTAGTTCAGGTTATGATATGTTTTGTCAAGTATACACAGAGTAAATGTTATTTTATTATTTTTATAGTATTTAGTTTTAACATTATTTAACATTATTGATTTTGAGCTCTGTTTATCTTTGTATGTACCCCTCTCTCTCCTTTACTCCGGTGCGTGAGCGGTGGGAGTGGCGATGCCCAATCCCTCACTAAATCTAGTTCTCTGCCTGTCATCCAAAATGGTCTGGGTCTAATAATAGATTTGATCAGGACTACCGTATATCATTTCCTTTAATTCTATCATGTAGTTTTTGACCAAATTCTCTTAATCTAAGCAAATAATCTTCATACCACAGTTATTTAAATTGGTTGTACATTGCTTCTTGAGTAGCTAAGGTCTTTTCTAGAGTATCCTGGTCTGTTTTTTTTTTCAAACATCTTCCTCGCCCCCTCAATATTAGCTAATGAGTTACAAAATTTTAATCTTAGAAATGTATTAGGCATTATATCAATATCATTGAACTCAGATTGGTAGGTTGTAGGTTAAGGGTTTAGAATTGGCAGCAATTTTAATGAATGAAAGTGATGTCAATAATTCAAAATATATTAATTTAGCTCTCCCAATCACCTTGTACATTAATATAATGTTTGGCCTTTATATTAAACAATTACCTAAAATTAATATAACGCTCTATAAATATACATTATATACCGCACCAGTCATACCTTCTCTCTCTCAGTAACTCAGTAATCACATACCATA
>JABUQX010083086.1:17500-35000 GCA_015478945.1 Trachelipus rathkii | reverse complement strand
AATTCTTTCATCACCCCATTTATATACAAATTAAATAGCCATGGAGACATAACACATTCCTGCCTTACTCCACTATTAATATTAAACCATTCAGTCTCAACCCTATTTATTCTTACACAGGATTCATTATTGACTTACATACCTTTAATCCATTCAGAAGCCTATCACCAACACCATATATATCACTAACACCTGCCACAGAGCTTACCTATTAATCCTGCCATACGTCTGTTGCAAGTCCATAAAACTTAAATACAATTTTTTCTTCTCGCATTTTCTGAATCATTTGTTTCAACGTGAAAATTTGACCTACCCAACCTCTACCACTTCTAAATGCACCTTGTTCTTCACCAATCAGTCACTTGATGCACTCTTTAATCCAAAATACCAGCATATATTTTCCCTACAACACTCAATAAACTTATTCCATTATAGTTCTACAGTTCCCCTTATCCCCCTTACCCTTGTATAAGAGTACTATTACTGTTCTTCTCCAAAATTATACCTCTGTGAATTTGATTAAACACTTAACTAGTTAACTTACCTTTTATTGTCAGTCCCCTGTAGTTCTTACTTCTTTTTTTTTTTTTCATTTGTCCTTCCTTTCTTGTGGTAATGTCAGTCATCCACCTATATATATACACTTCTATATTATATATATATAGCTATATATACTATATATATTGTTAACCATAAACCATGTATATATATATATATATATATATATATATATATATATATATATATATATATATATATATATAATTAGTTTGCAAGTAATGGGACGGAGAAAGGAAAATTGGTTTCCACTAGAACTAAAAAAGAGAGGCCAAAAAAAAAAACTTTATTAATTATTTATGTTTAGTACTTCTTTCACTTTGAGTGGGAAGTTGCTGAATGATTTTTAATTAAGGGTAACTACAAATGATCAAAAGTTTGCAAATTATTATTAATAAGGATAGGGTTTTAAAACAGGATTATTTAACCAAATCGAAACTTTCGTTGATACATTTTAAACTTAAAGATATTTTCTATTAATTATCATGCTCCCATGGAAAGGGTTAATGTAAATATTTCTAAAACTTGATTTAGCTTTGTACAAATTTTAAAAATTTATGCCATCAATTTTGAGGTTTATTGTCATTGATTTAATTAACTTTAAATTAAATAAAAATTTTAATGGCATATAAAAGTTTTCATTCATAAATGGAAATTCTCTACTTTAAACATATAGACTAGGCCTATGTACTTAAGTTGATATTTGGGAAATTAAATTTTACATTGTTGACATTTTATTTGTCTTTTAAAAACTCATTTTAAGAAAAAAAAAAAAAGAAAAAAAAAACAGTAGAATGTGAGGAATAAAATTAGTATTGATGTATGCCAATCTTTGAACATTTTAGATTAAAAAAAGTTAAAATATTTCACGAACTGTAATTTGCTGATAATGTACTTTACAATTAAGTGTTAATTGACCTGTCTCTTGTTGCATCATGCAAGTAGCGGACTATTGTATGAAGATTCTCGGAACATTGAGTTAATGAATTAGTAATATATTGGAGAGAGTCTACAAATAAAAAGAAAGTATCAGTTAAACGAAACTTGTCCATACACCAGCGAAGATAAATGAAACACATGAGTCACTGTAAAGAACGTTATAATACTGTAGAGAGATCCCCTCCCCCCCCTTCTAACTGATAAATAGAGAATTTCCAACAATTGGAAAAATTAAAAAAAATATTTATATTCTATATATCGTGTATTAATTTATATATATATATATATATATATATATATATATATATATATATATATATATATACTGCTAACTGCTCTCTTCTCAGGAGTTGACTAAGGTGGGCCGACCCGAAAAACCCACCGGTTTTCAAAAGCCCACTTGAAAAAACCCGCTATTTTGCCCCCTTGGGTTTTTTCAAAATTTTTTAATAATAATTGTATGTAAAAAAATAAATAAATAAAAATATTAAAAATTATACTATTTTACTTAGATTAAAATGTTTATAAACTCATTTTAATTCATTTGTTGAAGAGAAATATATATATATATATATATATATATATGCTATATATATATATATATATATATATATATATATATATATATATATATATATATGCTATATATAATACTTATATATATTTCAAATATTTTTCAAAAAAAATCCACTAAACGTTATTTTGCCCACTTGGGTTTTTTCAATTTTTTTTTCACAATAATTGCATGTAAAAATAGTAAAACAAAAATGAAAATATTAGAAGTTATACTCTTTTATTTAGTGAAATATTTATAAGCTCATTTGTTTGTTTATTGAAAGGATATATATATATATATATAAATATAAAAATATATAAAATATATATATATATATATATATATATATATATATATATATATATATATATATATATATACAGTAATATAGCAATAGGTAATGTATATGTATATGTATATATGCACGTATATATAATAACCATAACGTCTCCATGTGTATGTATATAACTGTAATAATATCAGCATATGCATATAACAGCATAACAGCAGCCAGCCAGCCATGTATGGCTCACCGTGTAACCAACCAGCCAGCCAGCCAACCAGCCAACCAGTCAACTATCCACTTCATTCAGCTAATAATATATCAATAATAATATGTATGCTTATGTAATATCAATAACAACTAGCTAACCAATATATATATAGCCAATAATAATATATATAAAGAACTACACGTCCTAAAGTGGACCTGCTAGATTTCTTCGAGATGGTGAGGAGTAACCAGGTCTTAAGGTTTGTATCATTTTCAACAAAGTACTTCAATTAAACATATAAATGAGACGTTGTTAGCATAAAAAAAAAAAAACTGATATTTTTGGTCAAGAAATTCTTTTGTGCAGTTGTCATTTTAATGGTATATTTAGACAAATATTTCTTTGAGTTTTTGATGTGTCAGATACAGATAACCATGTTTTCATTGTTGAATGTGCTTGCAGCCATCCGAGAATTAGATGAATCCCCTTTCTTCTGCATCACAGCCAAGATCCATACTTTGCGGTTTGTATTGCTTTTTGATTCACTAAGTTTGCTGGGCGCAATAGCGCTACAAGATTTTTTTCTGATGCACTTTTATTCTTTCAATTTTGTACTTCAATTCTTGTATCAACTAATATTTACCATTTAAGCTTTTTGCTGGATATGGGCATTCAGAACCTCAGTCCATTCATTTCCTAGTTTCTTCTGGATCCAAGAGTTTTTGGCATTACTGTTATAATCAAACTTATAATAGCTTAACAAAATTGAAAACAATTAAATTAATATGAAATTGCAGTTATTACTGAAAAGGAAAGGAAAAATGAAAAAAAAACAATTTTCCCCAGGTTTTTTTCGAGTTTTAAGATGAAACCCAGGAAAAAGCCTTGGGCCCCTGGGCTTTCAAAAAAATTGGGTTTTGCCAGCCCTGATATATATATATATATATATATATATATAATATATATTCTTTATATATATATATATATATATATATATATATATATATATATATATATACTCTTCTAATATATAGAGAATTTCCAACAATTGGAAAAATTAAAAAAAATATTTATATTCTATATATCGTGTATTAATTCATATTAATTTTAGTGGCTAGTAAGTGAATCTCTACCAAACAATCCTAAAATATCAGATGTTGAAGGAAAATACATTTTTAGGCCACCTCTTCCAGTTAGAGATAGAAAAAGCCTTTTGAAACTGTTGAGACAGCATGATATGAAAGGCCTTGGAGGCGTTATGCTAGATGATATTCAAGAATCAGTTCCTCATTACGAGAAAGTTATGAAGGTAAGCTAAATTTGTTTAAATCTAATATAATATATATTAGATATTAATATAATATATAATATAATATCTAATATAATATATAATTCATTTGTGACAAGAAAATTTTGTAAAGAATATTTAAGCATTTACGGGTCTTCCTTTATTAATAAGAATCACCTTAACTGTTTTTTTCAAATACTAGTACAGATTATATCACATTTTAATGAACATTGAGCTAACTAGGATCATTAATTCTTGAAATTAATTAGTTATAATAAATTTAACAAAGTGCTAAAATTTTGTGGAAGTCTGTATGGGAATTGATGAAAGGCATATGCTGTTCATTGTTTTTATTAATTATTATTATTATTATTATGTGTGTGTGTGTGTTTGAAGGATTCTTCGATTTTCTTAGTTTCTTTTTCTTTCTTCACCTAACTCACTCAAGATTGGGGGTAGGTGCTGTACAAGCATCCGGAAAGAAAAGCAGTAGGAGGAGAACATGACAAACGTCGAAAAGAAAGCCCAGCCTTACCGCCCCCTCTGTACCATTAATTGTGAGAGCTCGTCACAGACAGAAAATCCACCCTAGAGCATCATGGGTTTGACGGACCCTCACTATGGTAAATCACGTCAATGTAAGGGTTCATCCCCTGGCCCAGGTGGGCCACAACCATGCCCCATACATTATTATTATTATTATTATTTCTTTGAAACGTATCATATTATTATTATTTTTTAAGAAAATGAATAATATTTGAGAGGATTGGTAAAGAAGGGTTTGTCAGGGTGTGTAAAAGGAGGGGTTTGAAAGTAAATGTTAAGAGTGAATTGATGGTGGTGGGTGAGGAGAGCTCAAAGTATGAAATCTTGTTGGATGGTGAGCAACTGGAACAAGTATCAAGAGTTTAAATATTCAGATGATATGTTGGATGAAAAGGGAATGGATGATGCCAAGTGTAGTAGGAAAGTGGCTGGTGTAATTAAATCTTTGGTGGATGCAAAGAGACTGAGTCTGGAGTATGAGCTAGGGTTCTTCATGAGGGTATGTTACCGGTGTTAATTTATAGTAGTGAAACTATGGTGTAGAATAAGAGGTATATATCTAAGGTGCAGTCTGTTTTGATGGATAATCTTATGGGCGTGTTAGATGTGAGAAGAATTGGTAAAATAAGGAGTGAGCTTGTTAAGAAACTATGTGGTGTGAAGAAAGACGTGAATGAGAGAATAATTGAGAATATATTAAGTTGGTTTGGTCATTTGGAAAGGATGGATGATAATCGGTTGGCTATAGAGGTTAGTGTGTTGTGAATCGACCAGCTGGGAAACCTAAGAAAAAGTGGATTGAGTCAGTAAAGGAGTGTCTGAAGGAAATGATTGTAAATTTGGTTCAAACTAGAAAAATGGTTCATAATAGGAGTGAATGTCGGGATTTTGTGAGGGGACATGTTTGTGGGCCTGGGCCAGGGGATGAACCCTAGCATTGTCGAAATACCACAGTGGAGTTTGTCGCAGTGTTGTGAAACCCTAGGGTGGATTTTTGTCTGTGACGAGCTCACACTTACGTAATGTTCTTCTACTTAACTAATCTTTTTCCTGTGTATGTTGCACACTCTACCCCCATCTGGAGACATGTAGGAAGAAAGGGAGAGAATAATAATAGTTAACTTCTTTTAGTTTTAGTTTATATTTTTATATTTTACTTGTCTTTTAACCTTTACGAAAACTCGGATTACAATTTTTATCCTTTGGAATGTCTTTAAATTATGTTCTTATAAAAGTGTTTCTTGCAGGTTATAGATAAAGAAATATTACGTATTGTTCGGCAAACTGATAAGAAGCAAATTATTTTTTATCATGACAAAAGTTTACGATTTGAGTTAGATAAAGAATTTCAACAATTGTGGAGAAATACTTCCGTCGACGGATTACAGGATGATAATATTGACGAATATCTCACAAAACAGGTAATAATTGTAGTTATATTGTGTGACCTTCTGTAAAGTAGCTACGAAGGAAACATAATTTTCCATTAATGACAGTTAGTTTCACCTAATGTCTTAGAAACTGCTTAAACAAATATTAAGTGCTTAAATATATTAATTTGTATATATTTTATATATATATATATATATATATATATATATATATATAATTAATATATATATATATATATAAATCTATATATTCTTTATATATATAATTTAATATATATATATATATACTCTGCATATATATATATCTTTCTTTCTTTCTTCATCTTCCTCTGTTAAGAGCAGGGGGTAAGGTGCGCTAGAAGCATCGGAAAGAAAAGCAGTAGGAGAGAACATGACAAACGCGTCGAAAAGAAAGCCCAGCCTTACACCGCCCCCTCTGTACCATTAATTAGTGAGAGCTCGTCACAGACAGAAAATCCGCACCCTAGAGCTTCATGGGACCGCGACGGACCCTCACTATGGTAAATCGTCAATGTAAGGGTTCATCCCTTGGCCCAGGTGGGCCACAACCATGCCCCCATACAAAACCCCGCCATTCTCTCCTATCATGCACCTTTATTCTCGCCTCTGCCAAACTCACATTTCTCTCCTTCAGACATTCGTTCACCGACTCAATCCACTTTCTCTTCGGTCTCCCAGCCGGTCGGTTCCCAACACACTCTCCACTATACATCCGCTTAACCAACCGGTATATATATATATATATATATATATATATATATAAATAAACCTTATGTATATATATATATATATATGCTGCTATATATATATACTTATATTATTATATGCATATATATATATATATATATAACATATAACCAATATACATATATATATATATATAAGGACATTTATAAGTGTGGTTGACTCCGTTAATATTGGGTTGGGTTAATTTAGGTTAAGTTTGGTTGGTTTGAGTTTGGGTTGGTTTAGATGCAGGTTAGGTTGGATTAGTTTACCCAAAAATTTAATGTATTTTCCCTAAAATTATTAAAATAACGATACATTAATTATTGATTTTCGCTCCTGGTCAACCACTTATAAATAGCCATATATATATATATATATATATATATATTTCACTCATATATGTATTTATATATATATATATACTTTTTGCACATAACATATATATATATATATATATATACTATATATATATATATATATATATATATATATATATATATATATATATATATAATATAAGATAGACTGTAATCGTTGATGGGATGAGCAGGTTTTATTCCTTCTTCGACTAAATCTTTCTCTCCTATAATCCATGGTTCACGATCGTGCTTGTTCTCTGGCCATTCATTCTAAGTCCAGTGCGTATCCCGGGAGTGAACGCAAATTCTCGTTCCTTCTCGTTCTCCTATCACTCTTGCTAATTTTTCATTTAACTAGAAATCGTTGCAGGGGATACTCTTCGACGAGCAAAAGTGCGGTTTTCATCAAACGAAGTGCGCCAACCATTCTCGTACTGAAAAATCTTTATAGCCTATGTATATAGTTCATCTCTAACAACTTCTGCAAATCTGCCTTTCCTCCTCTTATTCGATCTGATGGTTCTGTTGCTAATTCTCCAACTGAAAAGGCCAATCTCTTTGGTCTCCTATTTTCCTCTAACTCAATTCTGGCATTCCTCATCCTCCTCCTTCTCCTCTCAGGTGTCCTATGCCTTTGCCTGTGATTACATTTGATCGGGTGCATGGACTCCTGAAATCTATGAACGTTAGGAAGGCGGGTGGCCCGGATGGCGTTCCTCCCCGAGTTTTGAGGGAGTGTGCTTCCGTGCTATCCCCGCCCCTCGTTCAACTATATTCTCTATGTCTCAATACTAACACTTTCCCTCAGTGTTGGAAGCACGCACATGTCCAACCGATTCCGAAAAAAAGGTAGCCGCTCTGATCCTTCTAACTATCGCCCTATAGCTCTCACTTGTATTCTATCTAAGATCTTTGAAATCCTTTTCAACTCTCATTTCTTAGATCATCTGGAATCTCATTCACTTCTTTCCGATCGCCAGTATGGCTTTCGGCGTTCGAGGTCTACTGGCGATATACTTTCCTATCTTACTGATTTATGGTTTTCCGCCCTTAGGAACTACGGGGAGACTTGCGTGGTGGCGCTTGACATATCCAAAGCATTTGACCGGGTATGGCACGCGTCACTGCTCTCCAAGCTCCCTTCCTTTGGGTTTCCTCCTTCACTTTTGCTTACTTATGTCCAGTTTTCTCTCAAATCGCTCAATGTCGGCTGTTGTTGACGGGGCGACTTCTTCTTTTTCTGTTAATTGTGGTGTTCCTCGGGGTTCTGTCTTATCTCCTACTTTATTCTTACTTTTCATTAATGATCTCACCTGCACATCAACTCTATCCACTCATGCTGCCATTGACTCACGACCCTTCATTCTTGCTCACATTTTTCAATTCTGCTCCCTCTTTTACTTCTAGGGTTTGCCTCTGGTCTTTGTCTTCCCGATTCTATTCTCGCTAATCTGGATAGGATTTTCCGGGTGGGGTCGTCTCAACCTTGTGTTATTTACTTCTTTAAAAAACTCAAATGTTACAAATCTCCCTCTAAAACACCTTCCAACTTCCTATCTCTTTCGACATTTTTCTCTCGTCTCTCCCTGTTGACAACATAAACATCCTTGGCCTTAACATAAACAAAAAAAATGTGTTGGAAACTCTCATTACAACAGTTGCTAGGGTGGCCTCAAAGAAACTGGGGGTTCTGTTTGAACTGCGAGACTTTTTTTTCCTCAGTTCTTAATATCCTCATCATACGCCCTTGTATGGAGTACTGCTCTCATATCTGGGGGGGCTCTGGTTTCACCCGGCTTTTGTGAGAGGGTCGAGTCAAAGGCCAAAAGACTTATAAACTGTTCTGTACCTTCCACTTCACTTTGCGGCGCGATGTTGGTGCTTTATCTCTTTTTCTATAGGTACCGCAGCGGCAGGTGTCGGGAACTTGTCACTCGCGTACCTCCACCTTTACGACGTCCTCGTAGCACAGAGGTGCTGTGTCTGCGCATGAGTTTTGTGTGGATATTGGCAACTCCAGGCTAGTTCGCTGTGGTGCTTCCTTCTTTCCAGCCACTTCTGTTCTGTGGAATTCTCTTCCATCTTCTGTGTTTCCTGCTGAATTTAATCCCCCGCACTTCAAAGCCTGCGTCTGTGCTCATCTGCGCAATTTGCGTTAGTTGTGTACTTCTGAGGCGTGGAACACCCCCTCCTTGAATAGGGTTCTGCCCATGAGTGGTGGTGACAACTGTAAAAATATATGTATATATGTATATATATATATATATATATAATATATAACTTAATATATATATATATATATATATATATATATATATATATATACTGCTCTTTATACCAATATAACTTAACCAATATAATATATATACTATATATAATATATATATATATATATATTAACCAAATGTATCCCTGTATGTGGGGAATGAAAGAATGCCCATAATGTATTTTGTTCTGATGGATTACCTTAGAGGCGTGTTAGGTGTGAGAAAATTTTTTATAAAATTAAGAATTAACTTATGTTGGAGTTGCGTGTTGTTTAAAAATGATTATATGAGAGTGTATTAAATTGGTTTGGCCATGTGGAAAGGATGGATGGTAGTTGATTGGTTAAGCAGTTGTTTAAAGGTGAGTGTATTTTGAAGTGACCGACTGGGATACCCGTGAAAAATTGGATGGAGTCAGTTAACGAGTGCTTGTAGGAAATGAATGTGAATTTAGCACTAGCGAGAGGAATGGTGTATTATAGGAGTGCATGTTTGTGGGCCTGGCCAAGAGGATGAATCCTGACACTGACGAGATACCGCAGATGTGGTCTATTGCAGTGTGTGTGAAGCTCTAGGATGTATTTTGTGTGCGACAGGTTCGTACTTATGGGGGGGGGGGAGGAGGCCTTTCTTTTCGATTTAGATCATGTTCTGCTTGACTATTCAGTTTCCGGTGCATCTAAAAGGAGGCTAATTATTATTATTATTATTATTATTATTATTATTATTATTATTATTATTATTATTATATATATATATATATATATATATATATATATATATATATATATATATATATTTTTTTTTTTATTTTTTTTATTTATTTATATATATATATATATATATATATATATATATATATATAAACGATGTTATAAACTTTTTCAGGGTATCAAAAGCATGCAGGACACTGGTCCGAAGCCACTCATACCTATTCGTAAGAAATCAAAGGCTAGAAAACAGAGAGCAGCGAAGATCAGTGATAATGAGCATCTTGCTCACGTATTAAACAACTACGATGAAGGCTAATTAATAGTCTTTTCTAGGGTTTTCATATTAGTCTTCATTTAAGATTTTATATTTAACAAAATGATTTTGCTCACAGAAATTTTCATAAAGAATTTAACAAAGAATTTCCTGTGATATATTAATGGGGGGAAATAAGCCAAACTAATAATGGGGGAAAAGAAAAAATTTTAAAAAATGAGTTCGCTCATTTAAGTTCACAAATATTTATGAATATTTGTTACCTCTTAAACATTTAGGAGTATTTTTATGTTTTATTTTTCATGTTAGTTGTAGGTAAGAAATAATTACTTTTTAATATATTAAAAACTCAAACATATATATATATATATATATATATATATATATAACCAAAAACACAAACATATATATATATATATATATATATATATATATATATATATATATATATATATATATATATATATATATAACTGCTGCTATATATATATATATATATATATATATATAACATATATATATATATATATATGAACGCCTCGTGGCGCAGGAGGGTTGAGTCTCCGCCTCTCATACGAGAGGACGCTGGTTCAAATCACTCCGCGTAGCAGTTGGAGTTTTTATCTACCTGGGGGCAAGAATTAAAAAACTTGACTGCTAACACGTTGATGGCTGCATTGGTTTGGATAATGATATAAGGATTCAATTCTGTGAGATTAATTAATTTACCCTAAATAGGGGATAAAAATACGTTAAAGGTAGTTTTTATATATATATATATATATATATATATATATATATATATATATATATATATATATATATATATATATATATATATATATATAACTTTCTTATATATATATATATATATATATATATATATATACTGCTCTGCTATATTTATAAAATTACTAGGAAAGCTCTGTGGCAGATGTTAGTGATATATGGTGTTGGTGGTAATCAAAAGTATGTATGACGATAGTGAAGCGTGTGTAAGAATAAATGGAGATGAAAATGAATGATTTAATAATTGTGGAGTGAGACAGGGATGTGTTAGGTCTTCTTGGTTATTTACTTTCCATATGGATGGGATGATGAAAGAATTAGAGGTAGAGTAAGGTTACGACTGATGGAGAATGGAAGAGGGTGGAATGTGGCCTGCTTATTGTACGCAGATAATTTGGTTTTTGTGTGACGAATCTGAAGAGAGAGAAAGGATTGGTAGGTGTGTAAGGAGGGATTTGAAAGTGAATTTATACGAGAGTAAGGTGATGGTAGTGGGTGAGGAGAGTCCGCTGTGTGAAATTATATTGGATGGTGAGCAGTTGGAACAAGTATCTGAGCTTAAATATTTAGGATATATGTTGGAGGAAAAGGGAATGGAAGATGCAGTGTATGGTAAAAAAGTTGTGGATGTTACGAAGATGGCTGGTGCAATTAATCTTTGGTAGATACAAAGGGACTAAGTCTTGTGGGCGCAAGGGTTTTGCATGAGGGTATATTGTTACCTGTGTTAACGTATAGTAGTGAAACTATGGTATGGAATAAGGGGTATAGTTCTAATGCACAATATGTTCAGATGGACAATTTTAGGGGCATGTTAGGTTTGAGAAGAATTGATAAAATAGGAATGAACGTGTTAATGAGTTGTGTGGTTTGAAGAAAGGTGTAAATGAGAGAACAAACCAGAATGCATTAAGACGGTTTGGTTATATGGAAAGGATGGATGATAGTTGGTTGGTTAAGCGGATGTATAGTGGTGAGTGTGCTGGGAGACTGAAGAAAAAGTGCACTGAGTCAGTAAAGGAATGTCTGAAGGAAAGGAATGAGAGTTTGCAGAGGCGAGAAGAAATGTGCATAATAGGAGTGAATGGCTGGGTTTTGTGAGGGGGTTTGGTTGCGAGCTTTGCCTAGGGGATTAACCCCACATTGACGAGATACCACAGTGAGGGACCGTCGCAGTCTCGTGAAGCCCTAGGGTGGATTTTTCTGACTGCGTCGAGTTCTCACTTAAGGTTATGGAGGGGACGACTTGAGTCATCTTCTTCTACTACTTTTCTGTTTTTGGTGTATGGTGACGTCATCACCCCCAATCTTGGGATAGGAGGTAGATAATAATAGATATATATTTTTATTTATTTATTACTCAATAGGTAGATATCCTTTTTGAATTTTTATTTATTTTATCTGGAAATGGAATTAATTCAGATTTGGCATCTTTGAAATAGATTTCCTCTGCGAGTTCAACTGTTAGGTTCACAAAGATTTATAGTTTTGTGTGTGGGCGAGTGTATGAATGTTTTCATTAGAAATAAGCAGGGAAGGAAAAGAAGCTCTTTTCAAAGTTAAATCGCAAGTTATTGCCTAAAATAGGACATTCCGACATTGATATAAATTTCAGATTATTTTTATAATAAAATATAAATACTTATAATTTTTATCTTTCACCCTTTATGTTGCATCTTAGATTTTATTAAGAGTTACATTCTCTTTTGAGAGGTTCCTGCTCAAGATGAAAAAATTCCTTTTCCGTTTTGATTTTTTTCTGTTCATACTGTTATATTAAAAGTTTTGTCATATCGGATTCTAATATTGTTGTGATTTGACGAAGCAGTCTAATACACTTATAGACTGATATTTTTCTAATACACTATAGTTTGATAATTTTTCTAATACACCATAGAATAATATTTTTACACTCTTAAAATTCTTGTTTCATTATTGATATGTGATGACTGGGGCAAAGCCCAAAACTATTTGATGCAGCAACAATTTAGTAATTTTCAGAACATCCTTGAGAAAGTAGTTTCTTATAGAAATAAATATGGACAACAAATGGGAACTGTACAGTAGAATCATCTTATGGTAAGTAGCCAAGATCGATGAATTTATGGAACACTCGTTCACATACAATTAATATTATTATTATTAAATATTTTTATGAATGCTTATTGAAGAAGTTAAGTGTGCGTATTTTGTTCGTAGCGACATGTTTGTAATGAATTTGTTTAGGAATGTATGCTACCGAAATTATTCAATTATAAACCTTAAAGGCAAGTCGTAATAGCTGCACACCAAAATTACGCTTTAGTGTCTCGGACACTCGTTAGGGAAAACTAAAGATTGGAATATCGTGCAAATTGCAGTAATAATTAAAAGTATATACAGTATAATAAAAATGTTACTTTCATCGCGATTTTAGTTTGGAGAATAAAAGGATGCCGTGTTTTCTTTTTTTTTCTTTTTTTTTCCAAAGTTGGTCATGGTTCCTCCTTTACTCAATATTTAATATTTGGCAGCCAGGTGTTTCATGTGACCATTGTTTGCTTCAACGATTTAAAGTTCGAACAGACTGGTTAATTTGAAAAATGGAGGAATTTTTTTTTTTTTTTACTGAAATAATTTTACTATTTTTGTGTGAAATATTTCATAAATTGAAGACTCTCATTTTGTACTATAGTTGAAAATTTCAGATGGTTTACTCTCTAGGACTAGAAAAAGTAGCTTTGGAAAAATATGTAGCCTTTTAAATGCGAGTTTATTGAACTTAAACTTGTCAGGACAATGCAACACAACTTTTAACTAGAATTTTGATCACTTGATTAATTTTCAAATATGCTTGTTTAAATATCAGTTTTGGAGCCCTATGAAAATTAAAAGTTTTAATTTTTTTTTTTTTTTTTTTTCTGATGAAATGGAGAGTAAAAAATTTGTACAATTAAATAGGGCTGAAGCCAAAAAGGAATTTGACAAATCTTTTGTTTGCTACTCATCTACTTATAAAAATCGAGATCTTAAATATTATTAGCTCAAATTCAAATAACTCCGAGCAATATTAAAAATATATTGGTTGAACGGTCTGGAGATGTATCAAGAACCGACTTCATATTGTCTAGATCTTTTATTGGAAAGCAATTCTTGCATTCTATTTCGAAACAAGTTTTCGTGTTCAAGATCGAAATCCTTTAAAGTAGTAAGTAGTTAGTGATTTAATAATACAAAGATATATAACTGTCAGGATGTGCATTTCATTTTTATATGCATTGGACTAGTTTCCTTAAAAATAATATTGCTGGAAAAACTTAAATAGAGTTGTATACCTTGAATCATAACCGTTGATAGTAGAAAATATGATGATTCAAGTGTATGTACTGAAAATCCTTACCCTAGTCTGTTAAAAAAATTAACTTAAGACGGGCTCAGAAAAAAATTTATGACATTTTGAATTTCTGAGGTGAGCACAATGTGCTAATTCATGGAAAATTTTAACAAACTTTGATGTAAGTAGTTAGAATTCGCAATTAAGTTGACGCAATAATACGAGTACATTAGTTATTCTAGTCATAGTTTTAACTAAATTAAGAGGCAAAGAGTTCAATTTAAAAAGTAAAGCAGCTGTACTGAAGTTAGAAGAAATATGAAAAGGGAAAGGAAGCAAAATCAGAGTTAACATTTTTTACAAAATATCAAAGAAAATGAGGAAGAGGATTCAGATAGATTGTTACACTTTCTGTATAGAAAAGAGTTTTTAGTACCACGACTCAGGTAATATCAGAATTCCCGCTCGGTTTTGAAACATTATTAGAGGCACAGAGTTTCTAAATGAGACGCGGTAAATGTTCTGCAAGGCAGCATCCCTGCGCGAATAGCACCGAAGCAAGTGGGAGTTAAAAATCCAAGTTTTTCATTTTTTATATGAAAAATAAATGGAATATACGTCCCATGCAATTAAGAACATTAGACTATGCAATCTGACATGGTAAAGTAGAAGAAGTACAGACTTAACGCCCTAGTTAGTAAGTGCAAACAGTGTCACTTAAGGTGAAGGCTTGTTCCACAGATTAAAATAGAACATTGAAACAGGACTAGCAAAGATAAATTGTATCGGAAGTAAGCAGATGTTGGAAAGAGTTTAATGATATGTCGGGTTTATCTTAAGGAGAAGCAGGGGTACGGTAGGGAGTTGCACAATCTGCTAAAGATTATTCTGAATAGAGAAATGGTAGGTGAGTCCACCAGCCACCAGTTGTCTTGAGAACTAGAGGAAAACCATTGACCATGGTGAAATCGTCCAAAATTATTATATCTGAGAGAGGAGAAAAAGAGAGAGAGAGAGAGAGAATGTATTTTATTTTGGAGTTTACATAGTCAAAGAATTTAGAATAGGATTTAGGCGACCAGTAAACAGAACAGATAAATTTAGTTGAAAATCGAACAGAAATCCTAAACCATAAAATAGAAAATTCAGAAGACTTAATTAGAAACATGAGAACAGACATTGTTGCGTACATCTGCTCAACATCCGCCTTTGGCTAAAAATTGAAAATAGACAATAGGAGGGAGCATAGTAGGAGTTGTTATCTAATTGCTTAGACATCTGAATTTCGGTTAAGAACAAGAGATAGGTCTAGAAGATATAGGTGGCCTCATCAAAGTGAAAATTAGAATGAAAACTGTGAATATTGCAGAAACTAATGTTGAACGTTGACCATTTGTATTAGGCAAGTCGGAAGAGTCTTGGTGGCACTAAACCCGTCATCAGATTCCACCAATTCCCAAGTGATGGTGGAGGTGGGAGGAGGGTCCGGGGTTGATGAGGGGGCTATCTTTGGGAGCAACCCCTCTTAACTTATCCGAGGCTACACAGACAAGTCATTAATTTATAAAAATTTTTGTAACATTGTGTAATAGGGTGTGCAATGTGTGAAAAGTGAGTGCCTGCGAAACAAACCTATAAACACTTGTTCAAGAAGGCGTGGAAATGAAGAATTAAATGAAACGAACCATTGAGATCGAAAGTGTAGCTGGTTGTTTACACATCCTAATACCCCATATGCCCAATAAATAAATATATATATATATATATATATATATATATATATATAATATATATAATATATGATATATATTAATATATATATATACTATTATTATTATTATATATACATATATATATATATATATATTACTATATATATATATATATATAATATATATATTATATATATAGTATATATTATATACTATATATAATATTATATAATATATTATATATATTATTAATATATATATATATTATATATATATAATAATATATATATATATATATATATATATAATATACAACTTACAACAGCTCCCAGGAAAGGTCAAGACCCTGTCAAAGGGGCCAGAGCTCTTTGACATATATACTATATATAATATATATATATTATATATATATATATATATAGTATATATATATTATATATATATATATATATATATATATATTATACTCTATATATTATTATATATATTATATATATATATATATATTTAATATGATATATTATATATTATATATATAATATATATATATATATATATTATATAATACTATATATGATCTGGAGCAACTAATTTAAAGACGCCACACCATTCCCGGATCGTCTAACCAATTCTGTCGAACACACTTTTGACCTATGTTTCACCATTAGTCCTTCTCTCTTAAAATACACCCACTTTCGCTCCTATCGGTAATCTGACCCATAACCTTATATCTTAATTTTAATACTTTCTCTCCAACAGCTTCCATCCTGCCTACGTGTTTTTTCTGGCACTTTGATCGGCCCGATTGGGCATTGTTTTGCTTCTACGCTAACTATAATTGGAATGACTGCTTTGTCTCTGTGATACTTCGACTTTGCCGATAAGTTGGGAGCTTGTAAATCGTTTGATGGGATGAGGCAGTTCATTCTTCTTCGACTAATCTTTTCTCCGTCCTCATAAACTCATCGGTTTGATCGTGCTTGTTCCTCTGGCATTCAGGCTAGAGACAGTGCGTATCGGGATGGAAAAATTCTCGTTCTCTCCTATCACTCTTGCTATTTTCATTCTGCTAGAATCGTTGGCAGGGATACTTTGGAGCGAGCAATAGCGAGCTTTCATCTAAAAGAAAGTGGCGCTAACTCTTGGGTTTTCTCCTACTGACAATCTTTCTGGCCTCATTGCCAAAACATCTCTAACAACTTCCTTAAATCTGTCTTTCCTCCTCTTATTCGCTCTGATGGTTCTGTTGCTTTAATTCTCCACTGAAAAGGCCAATCTTCTGGCCTCTCTATTTTCCTCTAACTCGCAAAACCCTGGAACGATTCTGCATCCTCATCTCCTCTTCTCCTCTCAGGTGTCCTATGCCTTTGCCTGTGATTTACATTTTCGATGGGTGCATGGGCTCTGAAATGCTACGAACGTTAGAAAGCAGGTTAGCCGGATTCGGCATTCTTCCGAGTTTTGAGGGAGTGTGCTTCCGTGGTGACCCCTCCTCTCGTTCTACTATATTCTCTATGTCTCAATACTAACACTTTCCTCAGCTGTTGGAAG
>JABUQX010083086.1:10000-12500 GCA_015478945.1 Trachelipus rathkii | reverse complement strand
AAAGGTGATTAATTTTACAGGTCTTTTCAAAGAAAAGACTAATTTCACAATTTTTAATTTTGTTTTTTTGTTTGTTTTTTTTTCAATATAATTCACGTTTCAAACTAAAAAAAGCTAGCACTAAGAAAAAAATATTTTAAAATCCTCTTATTTTTAGGCAATGTTCAAAATTTGACAAGCGATAATTAATTGAACTACAATATTAAAATTACATTAAAGGCATCAAAAAATAAATATTGTGTATATATTTTTTGTATCAATTTAGAACAAAAACACACAAACTTGAATTATGTTATAAAAATGGAAAGAAAAAAAATAAAAAACTTTTCAAAATGTTTCGTACACTTGGTTTCGTGTTTGGCTTCTATTTTCAAACATAACTGTCCGTTATAAAAGCGGCTCGCTCTTGAATTGTTCTTACACACTTCCTCTCAGTTTCATGAAACATTGTGTTGCGGCTGCAACAATTTTACCTACTCAAAACTAAGTCAAAATTGTATGGCCGTTTTTTTACATTAAATTGCGCTTCATTGGAGTGTTATTATAATAAGAGTCAATTTAATTTATTAAATATTTAATCCTAGTAAAATTAATAATCTAAATAATAAAAAATAATAAATAACAGTTGTACACAAGCTAGTTATTATATAGGGAAAATAGTAGTGTTGCAATGCAACCAGGGCGCCAACCGCCCCCTGATACAAATAAATGAATAAATATATTTTATATATATATATATAATATTATATATTATATATAATAATTATATATATATATATTATATTATTATTTGATATATATATGATATATATATATATATATAATAATAATAATAATATATATAATATAATAAATAATAATAATAATAATAATAATAATAATAAAAAATGATAACGTAATAATCAATAATAATAATAATATAACATAATAATAATTATAATAATAATAATGTAATACATAATTATATCAAAGTTTTAGAATCAATAATAATAATAATAATAATATAATAATAATAATCAATAATAATAATAATAATAATATTCCTGATCACTTTATCGTTGAAAATCTTCATTTTTAAGAATTAAGAATTAATATTTTGTTATAATTTGGAGAAAATAAATAAAAAAATTGAAAAAATAAATAAATTTCTAAATCTCCAAAAATTCCTTTGTTTTTGAAATAAACCTATTTAAGAGTCGGTGCCATCAAAAAAACCTTTTAGTTAAATGCTTTAAAAAAAAGGTTTGAAAACTTTGCCTTAGAGAGAGAGAGAGAGAGAGAGAGACGAGGAGGAGTAGGAAGAAGAGCAGGAGAGAGAGAGAGAGAGAGAGAGAGAGAGAGAGAGAGAGAGGAGAGAGAGAGGAGAGAAGAGAGAGAGAGAGAGAGAGAAGAAGAAGAGAGAGAGATGAGAGAGAGAGAGAAAGAGAGAGAGAGAGAAAGAGTGAGAGAGAGAAAGAAAGAGAGAGAGAGTAGAGAGAGAGAGAGAGAGAGAGAGAGAGAGAGAGAGAGAGAGAGAGAGAGAGGAGAGAGCGGAGAGAGGAGAGAGAGAGAGAGAGAGGACGAGAGAGAGAGATGAGAGAGCGAGAGCGAGAGAGAGAAGAGAGAGAGAGAGAGAGAGAGGTAAGAGAGGAGAGAGAGAGAGAGAGGAGAGAGAGAGGGAGAGAGAGAGGAGAGAGAGAGCGATAAGAAGGATTAGGGGAAGAGCCGAGGGAGAGAGATGAGACGAGAGGTAGAGAGAGAGAGAAAGACGAGAAGAGTTAAAGGAAAAAAGAAAAAAAAAGAAAAAGAGAGAGAGAGAGAGAGAGAGAGAGAGAGAGAGAGAGGCTTAAACTATAAACTAAGATTAAAGTCTGACGAAACTATTTTTCAGATGTTACTCAAGATTATTTTGAGGGTGGTTTAATTACATTCTGTGTTTTAAATGTAACAAATGTACCCGTTAAGGGGCCTTGGAACAACGACGACAATCCAACAACATTCGCAATCAGGGTGAGGAGGGTGTTACTACACTTTTTCGGATTTCGAAAATTTTCGGTGCGTTTCGGTTTGAAAACTCTGCGTTGTTACCAATCCCCAGTTTGCAGCATTAAGAGATAATTTGAAAATTTGCACATTCTAAGTAGGAATAGGAAAAGTTTTCTTCGTCAGTAAATTATTGATAACTTCATGCGGGAATATATTTACAACTCCCTTTAGCATTTAATAAGGTTTATTGGCTAAATTAATACGATTAAAATATATTCATGAATTATATCGATAAAATAAATTAGGTTTTAAGAAAAAATATTGATGTTGTTTAAAAAATATTAAAAATATTAATGTTACAAAAAAAAAAAAAAAAAAAAAAAAAACTTTGAACGAAAAGATACAAACATATACCGACATTTAATTTCCAATTTTTATAAGAATAAATGGACCATTACAAAATCAATGAAAATTAAGGAAAAAAAATTTCGCTGAAATTTGTCCAGTAAGTTCTTTTATTAAAAAATTATACAAA
>JABUQX010083085.1:37500-41540 GCA_015478945.1 Trachelipus rathkii | reverse complement strand
GATGAAATAGGAAAAGTTGTGAAGTTTATTGAGAGGGGATTTTAAGATGAGTTTTTAAATTGAACTTCAACCAGGTGACGGCGACTCCACGGAAAATTCCCTAGTCATATATCTGCAATAGAATCGAGAAAGCGCTAGTCAAGACGCAATTCTAGAAAGTAATAGAGGAGCAGAATTTAAATGAGAGGAAGAACTGGAGAGTTGAGTCGTCGTATAAATACAAGTTAGAAGTACAGCTGAAGAAGATCGTTAATGAAAGTGGAATTAAGTTGAGATAGAAACCAGAATGTTGTGGAACACCACATGACAGAAAGAAGAAAGCTCCGTCCATCAACAAGTGTCGATATGGAGCGAGGCGATCTGAGAGAAATCTAGACATTAAGTAGAGCAAAGGGAAAAAGAAACCCAAAAGGAACGAGAGCTAGAGAATAGTAGAGCGACGCATGCCATTTACCTATCAAAAGCTTCGTTATGACAAAGCGCCACCACAACAAGACTCCCCATATCCTAGGCAGCAAGGGTCATAATTATCAGTGAATTTAGAAAATAGAAAAGAATATCAGCCAGCTGTCTCCTCGGCAAGACGAAAACTAACTTGGTGAATCAGAAAGGAGAGAATGAGATATCCAGATGCGATTCAGGAAATTAGTTGAGAAGAGTATCAAAGATTTTAAACAGCAATAATCAATTGAAAGCATATAGGATGATATGTTAAAGATCAAGGGACTTCCTTCTCGGACGGTTGAACATATGCGCGGCTTCCAGCATTGAGAAAGTATTTAGAATTAATTGCATAAAGGAAACTGAACGAAAACAGGCGAAGCTCGGAAAGCACACCTCCCTCAAAACACGGAGAGGAATGCCTTCTTGACGTTTCATAGAATCTCAGTATCCCATGCACCAGAGCATTGTAATCATCAGGAGTAGCATGAAACCTGAGAATAGAGTAGTAGGAGGAGGGTCCAAATCATTAGGTAAATCAGATGAAATAGGATTGCCGAAGACATTAGCCTTTTCAGAAGGTATTAGCTACAGTTCCGTCAGAGCTAATAAGAGTAGGGGAAAAACAGATAAAGATGTTATTAGAAGACGTTCTTGGCAAGGGCCAGATATTTTTATCAGAGGTAGATCCAAGGAGGTCAGCGCACTTTCCATTTGGTTTGAAAGCATGCTTAACCAAACGAATAACAGTCCGCAACGATTCAGAGCTTTGAACGAAAATTAGCAAGGGAGGAGAGGAGAAGGAATATTTTCCATATCCGATAGGGGCATAGTCTCATATCCTGGAATAAAAAATTTGGAAGCAAGTGGTTGCCAGCGGACACGGGATTTTGGGAAAAGAAAAAAAGACTTGACTAGAAGATGGCAATGAACTGCCTTCCCTGATATCGAGACTTTCAGCAGTCACCCGATGCGTCCTCCGAGTCAAAGCAGGATTCATACCAAGGGTAAGTAGCAAAGAAGCGACGCAAATGTTTCCCAATACGTAGCCAATTTAGACTGTGCACAGGGCTTTTATGCGAACATAGATGGAGCTGACTCGGACCGAAGAGACGAGATTTCGATCTTCATCGTGCCTCTCCTGTCTCACAGGGACAACATAAACATTCTTGGTCTGAACCATGAACAAAAGAAGAAAAATCTATCTTGGAGAAACCTATATCGAACAAATGGTTGCTAAGGTAGCCTCAAAAAAAGCGGGAGTCTGCTCGAGGTTTTGCGGGGTTAGTATTTGTATCTGCCGAAACTTACTTCCTGAATTAAGTAGTAAGGGGTTTTATAGCACCGCCCTGAATTTATTGAGAGTACTGTGATCCACTTTGGGGGAGTTCCGGTCGCCCTTTATGGACACGAAGTTAGGAGCTAGGCTAAAAGATTAAACCTGTCCCCTACTTCTTAACTCCCTGAACTTTCTTATCTTGCGACGTGGAATCGTTGGTGCCACAATCTCTTTGCAGTAGGACGACAACGAGGAGAGGATCGAGGGAATTGGCATGCAGCGAGCAATTCCACGTAGCACGACAGACGAAAGGCACGAGAAGGAGAGGAGTGCAATGAGACCGAGATCTTGTAGTCGAAGATGATATTACTGAGTATGATATTGGGAACCCAGAAAGGCATGTTGCGATTGGAGAGTGGAGACGACTCCTGAGGTCTGTTTAAAAATTAAGAAGCCTGCGCAAGTCCATTTCTTTTCATTGTTGAGAACCAAATACTCTGCGATCAAAACCTGAATTTGGACCCAATTGTGATTGTCTTTTGTAGCGTTAGCACAGAAGTTGTGCAAGCAGTAATCAAGAAGCTCAATGAATTGGTTAGGACATTTCTGCGTATGTGTGGATAAGATTTCTTAGATCAAGTGTTCCGGAATCCGTTGAGAATACTGAAATGGTTGGGATCCCTCCCACCTGTGTCATATGAAGAAGCCAACCATTCAAGTGTGGTGCACGTGAATTCCTAGTAGAGGCCTCGGCATTTGACGAGAAGTAACAGGTCTGTGAAAATAAGTTAGAATTTAAAAGGCGGAAAATTGATCTAATAGGAGAGCAGTAGTAAGAAGCACAAGTAAAATAATAAATCATAATAATAATAATAAAATAATAATAATAATAATAATTAATTAATTAATTAAGAATAATTAATAATAATAATAATATAATAATCGGTATAGTAGTAGTAGTAGTAGTAGAGTAGTTGTAGAGTGGTAGTGTGTTGTGTGTCAGTCAAGTAGTAGTAGTAGTAGTAGGTAGTAGTAGTAGTAGTAGTAGTAGTAGTAGTGTAGTAGTAGTATAGTGAGGAAGAGTAGTAATTGTAGAGGTAATTGAAGGTGGTACATCAATTTCGGAGACTCAATTGTTTCGAACGTTTTACTTGATTATACAATATATATAATATCTATATAATAAAGTATTATAGTATAGATAATTAATATATAAGAATATAATTTAGAATACAATTATATTTACCGATACTATATATTTAGCGCGTACTATAATATCGCTTAGTCTTTGACTACTTAATATACTTATATAATTATACTTCTTACAAGTATATATATAGTATTAATAGTTATATATATATAATTATTCTAGAATATGTAATATATATAGGGCTTATTAAATAGATATTATTAAAATAATGTATAGCTATAAGGTATAATTAATGGGATGCGAAGTATACTAAATTGATAATTTTAATTAAATTAGGGGTTGCGTAGTTGGTTTAGTGTGGGGTAGGCCACTAATATACAAGTTGTAAGGTTTCATGTACTTATTATAACCGTCTTACGTTTAGATATATATTAAATAAATTATACGTTAGTGGCTAGTACCATGTTCTACTAATTTTTATAAATATTAATCGGTCTATAGTAATAATAATAAGTAGTATGCGGGACGTGGAAGATAATAAGGCCTAGTCACAATAGCGTATATATTTTAGGTAATATAATCAGTAAATAGGTTCTATCTACAGCACTATACATACTCAAAAGTAATATATGTACAACCAAACGGTATAGTTACCGAGCCAATAGTATACATTACCTTACTAGCGAAAATGATAAGAATACCGTTTATGTGTGGGAGATATAGATGGTTAGACGTTAAATAATAGGGTAGTCTTTTAGGATAGATGAGATATTAACTAAAATATTTATATATATTAACATAATATATATTTTTTTTTTACAGTCAACCACCACTCACGGGTGGGCGAGGGGCAGAAATATATATATATATATTATAATATATATTAATATAATTATATATAATGATATATATATAATATATATATATATAAATATAGTATATATATATATATAATATATATATATAAATATATATATATATATAAAATATATGAAATATATATATATACTTATTATATATTATATATATTTTTATATATCATAATTTAGTATAACAGGGCTGCGGAGTCGGAGTCGGAGTCGTTGGAGTCGGAGTCGTGGAGTCGTGCATTCTCCCAGCAGTCGGAAGTTCGAGTCGAAAATTTCTGTCAAGTGAGTCGGAGTCGGAAAA
>JABUQX010083085.1:25000-35000 GCA_015478945.1 Trachelipus rathkii | reverse complement strand
CAGTAATGTTGAAAAGAAGTACGATTTTCTGGAAACTGAACTGAGTTTTGATGGGGGAATAGGAGATTCAGTTCATTTGCCACAATATTGCCCATTCAAGCGATTTTTTGTTACAGTGTCACCACACTCACGGCACGAGCCTACTTCAAGCGAGGGGTGTATTACTCAAAAGTTCCACCCTCTAGCGCAAATACACATATGAGCAAAGACACAGGCTTTAAAGTGAGGGATTAAATTCCAATAGGAAATACAGAAGATGGAAAGAATAATCCCACAAAACAGAGGTGGTGGGAAAGAAGGAAGCGCCACAGCAACACTAGCCTGGAGTTACCAATGTCAACACAATACTCGTGCAAAGATACAGCAGCTATTGTGCTACGAAGGCGTTCGTAAAGTGTTGGTTATTCGAGTGATAAGTATCCCTCGAGCATCTTGCCGCTGTCGGTACCTATAGCGATAGAGATAAAGCACCAAACATCGCCTTGCAAAGAGTAGAGGGTCAAGTGACTGGAAAGTGCAGAACAGTTTTAAGCCTTCTTTTTCCCGTTGACTCGACCCTGTCCAAAAGCCGAGTGAAACCAGACCCCCCCCCAGATATGAGAGCAGTACTCCATACCAGGGCGAATAAGGCCCTTTTTATAGCGGAGCAACTGAGAAAGGGAGGAAATTCCAACAGGTCTAAACAGAACTCTCAGTTCCTTTTTGAGGCGCCCTAGCAACCATTGTGATATGAGGTTCCAAGATAATTTTTTGTTCATGTTAAGGAGGATGTTTATCATTGTCAACAGGAGAAGACGACAGAACCGTCGAAAGAGACAGGGAAGTTAGAAGTATTTTGCAGAAGGAGATTTGTAAAAAGTTGGGTTTTTAAAGAATTATTCACAAAGTTATTTCTTTCCATCAGCGAGAATAAAATCGGAAAGAATAAGACGAGAGGCAATTCCAGAAGTAAAGTGGAGTAGAATTTTATGAGTTTTATAGAATGAAGGCCGAGTTCCATCGGAATACGGAGTGGATAGAGTGGTTTAGAGGTGCAGGTAGTAAGATCACTTAATGTAAAGGGTAGGAATAAAACGTAGGAGATAAACGAGAACCTGAGGCAACACCACTATGACAGAAAAGAAGAAGAAGTGCCCCTTCAACAACAGCCGATATGAGCGATTTGAAAAAGAAAGCTAAATATAAGTAAGCAAAGAGAAGGAGGAAACCCAAAGGAGGGAGCTTGGAGAGCAGTGACGCGTGCCATAACTGGTCAAATGCTTGGATATGCGAAGCGCCACCACCCAAGTCTACCCCTAGTTCCTAAGAGCGAAAAACCATAAATCGGTTTTGATAGGAATGTATAATCGCCAGTAGACTTCGTGCAGCGAGAGGCCGTACTGGCAGATCAGAGTGAGTTTCCAGATGACCTAAGAAGTGAGTTGAGAAGGTTTCAAAGATCTTAGATAAATACAAGTGAGAGCTACGGGCGATATTAGAAGGATCAGAGCGGCTTCCTTTTTTTCGGAATAGTTGACATGTGAGAGCTTCCAACACTAAGGGAGGGAAAGTGCTAGTATTGGACATAGGAATAGAGTTGAGCTAGGGGCCGAAGAGATTAACCCCCTTTTCAGTTGGAGATTAGCAACAGAACCATCAGGATAAAGAATAAGAGAAGGACAGGTAGATTTACAGAAGTTGCTGGAGATGAAAGAACTTCCAGTTTAGGAGAACCAAGGAGTTAGCGCACTTTCCTTGATGAAAAGCCAGCATTGCTCGTCGAAGAGTATTCCTGCAACGATTCTAGGTGAATGAAAATAGCGAGAAGTTGTAGGAGAACGGAGAATTATTCCACACTCGATAGCGCACTGCTGTTTCTAGCCTGAATGGCCAGAGATAAGCACGATCGAAACATGGATTATCGAGGAAAAGAAAAGGATTTAGTTTAGAAGGAATGAATGAGGAAAGAAAAATTTAGCGGAAGAAGGAATGAACCTGCTCATCCCAATCAAACATACAGCTCCCGTCCTTATCTTGTAAATCTTTATACATCCCTATCATTAATCCTTATTGAGGTAGCCAATTTGCTATCATCTGGCAAACTTGGAAACCTTACATTTAAGTCCCTGGTCTAAATATTTTATACATGTATTAGGAACAGCCCTTTGACCTAAGAAATCGTTACGACCCACAAACATGTCTCTCATTTCCATTAATAAATATTTTCATTTTTATTATAACTAGTATTATTATTATTATTATTATTTATTATTATTATATTATTATTATTATTAATATTATTATATTATTATTATAATTATTATTATATTATATATTAATGTATTGTTATTGTTATTATTTTTATGATTATTATTATTATTATATTCATTATTATTATTATTATTATTATTATTATTATTATTATTCTTATTATTATTATTATATTATTATTATATTTTTATTATTATTATTTTAATATTTATTATCATTATTATTATTCATTATTATTATATTATTATTGAGAGTTAAGAAATCAAAAATTACTGATCGCAAAATTAATTTCGGAGTGAACCCCCTGACCCTCCGTGTCACAGCCTATATATATAGTAGTATATACTATATATATATATATAGATATAATATATATATATATATTAATATATATATATATATTATATAATATAACTATAACATATATATATATTATATATATATATGATATATATATATATATAGAGAGAGAGAGAGAGAGAAGAAGAGAGAAATTTTAAAAATAGTTCTTATCAATTAATCGTCTCGTCAGTCGTAATCGGTGAAACTTTGCTTCTAATCGTTCACTCGGTCATCGTTCAATCGCAAAAATTTCATAATCTCCCATCACTAATATATATAGTATATATATATATATATATAATATATAATTATAATATAATATATACTATATTATATATATATATATTTATATATATATATATATATATATATATATATATATATATATATATATTATATATATTATTACTGTGTTTACCAGATTGCGAACATGGACCAAACTCTTTTGCACCCCACCAATCTCTTTCCCCAGCCTCAACTCATTTGAAAAAAAGATTATATATAGGGAATAATACTTGCAATAATAATTCTCATACTTATGTTAGAAAACTTAAAAGCTTCTTGATCCCTTTAAAGTGGAGATTTCGTCTACTTTTCTTCCGAAGAGAATCTGCAACCGCTGAAAAGTGCTCACCAGCTACACTTATAGAATTAAGGCATGCTAAGTAATTCCCATTGCGAGATCTGCAAGATGTGAAAAACTTCACAATTATCACCCATCAACCAATGGATCTTTATCCGATTCCAAGTGTTTTCGCTTTGACTAATCTTCGAACCAATGACAGAGTATCCGTTGGCACGCTCTGGAACAAACTCTTCATCGCTGCTAGGAAGCCAAAAAGAAAGTATCATGATTCTGGCAATGATTCGCTAAGCAGATAGTAAATGTGTTTCTGTTTCTGCAATCTTTCCTTTTTATTGACTGGTGAAATTTCTGCTTTTAGCAGCACTTCATCACATAGGCATACTAATAATTTAACCCTCTGTGAAGACACATGGTTCAAGAAATTGATATTTGTACTTTAGGGATCCAGAAAAGTTACTTGCAGTGCGTAATCGTTTTGCAAGATTTTTGAAATTTATTACGCTAAACTCCAGCAGCATTAGTATTTCATGCCCCCTTGAAAGTCCCTACTTTTAATAGCAGCCAATTTACACAGCTTTCATCGTTGCAACTAGAGGGGAATCTCGTCTCTGGCAAACAAGAATTTATCTGAAGATAATAGTCTTAGTACCTCTTCAGGTAATATAAAGAGAATATACCAATTACCTAAAAATGCCGTATCATCATCACTGTCAAGCCTTCACTTTTGTGGTTTGTCGAAGCATAAGGTCGAGATAGCTTCATTATTCTCCATCTCTCAAGCATGCTACCAACACTATTCCAAACGAGTCTGACATCTTGCGTTTACAGAAGTTTGAGGAACATTTAATCTCACAATTCATAATGAATACTATCCGCAATCCGCAAAAAAATTCAAGTTGAAATGCGATCGATAGAAGAAAAATGATTGCGGATGCGGATATCGCTACACCTCTAGTCTTTACGGTACTACCGCTTATAGCATTTGGAGATATAGAGAATTCATTGGAAAGTGGTATTCTTTTTCTATTTCTCAAAAGCCACATCGAAAAAAAAAATAGTTTGAAACAAAAAAAGTTTTACTGTAAACTGTAAGCAAAGCTGAGCCAAAGTCGAAATTGAATTTTGACTATGCTGGAGTCGCGAGTCGGAGTCCGAAAATTTTTGAATTTAAGTTGGAGTCGGAGTCGGAAGTCGGAGTCGGAGTCGAAAAAATTTATTTTACGTGGAGTCGGAGTCGGAGTCGGAGTCGAAATTTTATGCATAGGTTGAGTCGGAGTCGGATCGGCAGTCGAAAATTTTTGTTAAGTGGAGTCGGAGTCGGATCGGGTCGAAAAATCAAATTTGAATTTAAGGGGTCGGAGTCGGAGTCGAAAAAATTTATTTTACTCAGACACCCTGTATATATATATTATATAATATATTTATATATATATATATATATACATATATATATATAATTATATATATATATTATATTATTATATACTAATATATATATATATATATATATAATTATATATATATATATATGATATGTATATATATATATATATATATATATAATATGTATATCATATATGTATAAAATATATTATATATATATAATATATATAATATATATATATATATATAATACATATATATATATATATATATATATATCATAATATATATATAATATATATTATATATATATATATATATCATCGTATAGCTTCTTTCACTTCCTACAGACGTGGGTAGGGTCGTGAAACATGCATTGAAATAGGATACTTAAGTTGTTTGAGACAGCATTGGCGTAGTCGGATGCCAAATTTATCAGTGTACACATAAGCAGTCACCCTCATTCTCTTCTATTCTCCATTAGTCTAAACACTTCCCTACCACCCCACCATTAATTATTTATCAGCCCCATCCATAAATTAATTAAATAAGCCAATTAAACATAACACACTTCTGCCTCACTCCACTTTAATATTCACCTATGCACTCTCCACTCCATTATTCTTGCAGAAAACTTCACCTTATCAACAATAAATACTTTTGATTCTACTCAGTCTAGCATACCACCGACCCTGCAAAGAGATTCCTTTACATTGTTGCAAGTCCATAAAAACCTAAATATCATTTCTTCTTTTTCTTCTTTCTCATTTCTCAATCATTTCTTTCGATGTGAAGATTTGATCTTTACATCCTCTACCATATCGCACCTTGTTCTTCGCCAATCGGTCCCTCAAGACATTAGAAGCATTCTATCTAGCCAAAACCAAGCATATATCTTCCTTATAACAATCAATAAAACTAATTTTCCTATAGTTTCTACAGCTCCCCATCTCCCTTACCTTATATAAGGTACTAATTACCGTCTCTTCCAATCCTTCGGAACTAAACCCTCCATAAATTCTTGTTAAACAAACTATTCATATTTCAGTCATCACAATCTCGCTTTTCATCTTGATCATTTCCACCAGTAATTTCATCTATTACCCGCGAAAGATTTATAATTCTTCAACTTCTCACTCTACCCTATTAACACCTCTCTACTACATAACTACCTTCTCACCAAAATCATATTTCTTCTTACACTTTCCAACCCGACACACATTCACTATCACCTCTTACTTACTGCCAATGTTAAGCAGCATTTTCAACAAAAGTATTCCCTCCACACTCGCTCTCATTCCAATTCATCAGTACGAAAGATCATCTCTATTCATTATCCTTGATAAATTCCCCTTACTTTCTTACCTTTCGGACGTTATTCCGGAAGAGCTTCTTATTCCCTTGCAAGTTCGTCATTCATTTTTCCTTCCAAACTCTGTTCAATTACCTCATATTTACCTCTATGTATGAAACTTTAGTCTTCTATTTATATATATCAAAAACAACTTTTCTTTTGAGACCTCTCTTTGGTTTTCAGCACATTCAACCACTTCTCGTTTTCACTATAACGCTTACATGTCACCTCTCATTCATCCACTCACATTGACATTTTTCACCTTACTTTTAGGCAAATTCATAATACTCTCTTGTATTATCTAACAAGGCTTCCTTCCATTTACCTCCAGATCTTGTTCAGTTATCATTCCTTGCTCACATTAACTGTTTATTATCCAAGATGCCCTCCCATCTTTTTCTTATATAACCTTGTTAACTTAACTTTTCACTCATAATTCTATTCCACTTCTTCCTTAATCTCTACCTCTCCATCCTCGATCCCCTTACTAACTAACCTTTATCATAAAACAACATAATGATCTGACATTCAAATCCTCAACGCCTTAACTGATTTGACGTCCATCACACACTTCAACATCTTCACCAACACAATTAATAATACTTTTAACCTCGAATACCATCTCTACCCTCCCCACTCTTGATCATACTTATGAATTACTCTTGTGCCCGAAGAATGTATTACTTACACACATTACCTTCTACCTCGCAGAAAACTACTCGATCTTCCTACCAATTATCATCTCTCGATTAGCCTTTCCAACTATTTAAGTTGCCCAGCATGATCAATTTTTGAAAAGATACTTACTCACTTCTATCTAAAATATCATTCAGATATATCCCAGAAAATAACGCTCTCCCCAACATAATCCTCAGATGGACCATATGTTACAACCATACATGCCTTGACCTTCTCAAACTTAAATTTAACCACTAGAATTCTAGTACTCACACAAACAAAATCCATTATAGCTCTTTGTCGCAAGTTACTCATCGCGGATCTCAACTCCTATCTTCATTTTCGGCACACACACGTAATGACCACATTCCCTCGTTTTTCCCCCATCCTTTCTCATCTTTGTTTCCACAGCAAGCAAATCAAAAATTTACCTTTTCTAAATACTTAAATCACTTTTGTTCTCTTCTCCACACCATTTGTTCCTCTAACATTCCTTGTACCCAGACGATTTATACAATTCATCCAGAAGATACAGGGTCACCTACGCGATCATGACTAGGTCCGAGGCATGCTTGAAGCGTTCTTTTTTGGGGACGTGGATAGCTTAGTGGATAAAGCGCCGGTTACTGTTAACTCAGCAACGCGGAGTTCCAGTGTTCGAATCCCGCTGATGAAGAGTAAAAATCTTCCTGTGACTCAGTTCTTTTAAATTGAATGAGTCACAGATAGATTTTACTCTCATCAGCGGATTTGAACACCTGGAACGTCCGCGTTTTTGGGGCTTTGGGATTACAGTAACCGGCGCTTATCCACTAAGCAGTCCACGTCCCCAAAAAAGAACCGCTTTCAAGCATATTTCTCAAACGCACCCGGTTCTCATCATAATTGCTGATACTCAAAGGTCCTGGCCCCCATCTCAAAGGCCTGGCCCCCAAACTCAAAGGCCTGGCCCCCAAGTCAAAGGCCTGGCCCCCAAAGTGGTCAGTGGGTCCCCCATACCAAACTACTACTGTCCTTGTAGCCTCCTAGCGGCACGCAGAGACATACGCAATGGGACCTCTGTCTTTCCGCCCACGGAACAATGACGAATAAAGGTGTTATCTGTAATAGTAGAATGATTAATGGTCTCTTTATGCTGATAAGAGAATCAACTTCCGTGTACGTAAGAGTTGTAAGTTATATAGGGCAAGAGTTCGAATATGTGGGCACTGTCAATGTCATTGAGACTACCCCGTACACCCCAAATGCACAACGGATTAACTCCATCGCTTTGATAGCGATACTTTCATATATATATATATATATACTATAATTATATATTATAGTATAATATATATATATATATATATATATATATTATATATATATATAACTACCCTAAAGCCAATTTATTCACCCTGCTGATTCGATCCTGCACCCTTAGCAGACTTATCACGCTCAAGTGTTTGACCAGCCAAACCACGACAGCATAAAGAGAGAACCCGATAAATACTTTCTAGGAATATTCGCACCCACCTAATAGGAACACGCCGAGCTCTTCCCGCCTGCACTCGGGCCTGGGGCCAAACAGGGTACCGAACAAGGTGAAAATACTTAGAATGGAGTCAGAGTATGTACATTATAAAGTAAACTTGCCAAATCTTTCACAGCATCTAAATTTGTCATAGATAAAAAATACCCTAAACGCATTTTTCACCCTTCTGGGATTCGATTCCTGACCCTAGCAGATATACAGCTCAATGTATTGCCACCAAACCACGACTAGGCTAAAAGAAGACCCGATTTAATACATTCCCATGGTGAATATCGCCAAACCCACCTATATAGGAACGCCGAGCTCTTATCGCCTCGCACTCGGCCTGGGCCAAACAGAGGTACCCGACAAGTGAAAATATTAAAAACGGGTGGGTCAAAGATGTACATTATAAAGAATTGTCAATCTTCACGCAACTAAATTTGTGTATAGTGTTCAATGTACATCCTTGACCCCAGTTCTTAATATTTTCCACCGGTGCTGCGTACCCTGTTGGTCCAGGCCGAGTGCTATGCGGGAAGAGGTCAGCGTGTTCTATTGTCGGTGCGAATATCACCTAGAAGTATTTATCGGGTTTCTTCTTTTAGCTGTTGTGGTCTGGTGGTCAAACACTTGCAGCGTATATCTGCCAGGGTCCAGGATCGAATCCCGCAGGGTGAAAAATGTTTAGGGTATATTCTTCATCTATACAAATTTAGATTGGCATAGAAGATTGGCAATTACTTATATTAATGTACATCTTGACCCCGTTCTTAAGTATTTTCACTTTGCGCGATACCCTGTTTGGCCCCAGGCCCGAGTGCAGGCGGGAAGGCACGACATGTCCTATTTAGGTGGGTGCGAATATTCACCATAGGAAGTTTATCGGGTTCTTCATTTTAGTCTGTCGTGTCTGAGTGTCAAACACTTGAGCGTATATCCTGCTAGGGATAGGTCCAGGATACGAATCCCAAGTCAGGGTGAAAAAATGCCTTTAGGGTATTTATCTATACAAAAATTAGATTGCATGAAGATTCGGCAATTACGTTATTAATGTACATCTTGCCCCGTCTTAGATTTACCTATATTGCGACCCGTTTGGCCCAGGCCCGGAGTGCAGGCGGGAAGAGCTCGGGTGTTCCAATTAGGTGGGTGCTTATAAACACCATAAGAAGTATATCGGGTTCTCTCTTTACCTGTCGTTGTCTGGTGTCAAACACTGATGCGTATATCTGCTAGTCCAGGATCGATGCCCTAGCAGGTGTGAAAAAAGTGCTTTAGAGGTATTTTTATTCGTATACAAATTTAGATTGCGTGAAGATTGGCAATTACTTTATATAATGTACATCTTGACCCCCGTTCTTAAGTACTTTTCACCTTGTGCGTTACCCTGTTTGGCCCCAGGCCAGTGCAGGCGGGAAGAGCTCGGCGTGTTCCTATTAGGTGGTGCGAATATTCACCATGGAAAGTATTCATCGGGTTCTTCTTTCTTAGCCTGTCGTGGTTTTTGTGTCAAACACCTTGAGCAATATATCTGCAGGTCCAGATCGAATCCAGCCGGAGTGAAAAATGCTTTAGGGGTATTTTTATCTATACAAATTTAGATTGCGTGAAGATTGGGACAATTACTTTATAAATATTATATATATAAATATATAATAAATTTGTGTATATATAATATAAGGTATGTCTATGCATATAGATGAATTATTCTAAACAATGGAGATTCAATATATTATATATAATATTATATATAATACTATATATATATATATATATATATATTAATATAAATATGAATCACATAGCCTTTATATAGAAATGGCAAACACCCGCATCCGCTAATGGGCAACATTAAATTCCGCAACTTGCGATGTGAACATTTAAACATCCA
>JABUQX010083085.1:0-15000 GCA_015478945.1 Trachelipus rathkii | reverse complement strand
CACATAGTGCCAAGTGAGTGCCACATAGTGCCAACTGAGTGCCACTTTTTTCAAACCTTTTCTAGCCTCCCCTGAGCCTAGAATAGCCCTAATATGGGTGTCTACCCCGTAGGTTATAAGGTATGAGGATTCGATTGGTGTATATTACAAGTTGCTAGGATGCTTCCTACTATGAGTTAGTCTTTTTCTAACACTTATACACACATACACTACGACACTTATACACACATTCACTATGACACTTACACTCTCCATAGACACTTACACTAAACCATATACACTTACACTCACACCCACACACAGATACACTTACACTTACACTCACACACTCGATATTTTGATGTCTCAACTTTGATGCCTCAACTTTGATGCCTCAACTTTGATGCCCCAGCATAATTCCTCAACTTTGATGCCTCAATTTTGTTGCCTCATCTTTGATGACTCATCTTTGATGACGTCATCTTTGATACCATCTATATTGATGATTCATCTTTGATGAAATCACCTTTGATGACTCATCTTTTGTCTACCTCTAGATCATAAGCTACCCAACAGGGCTCAGCGTGAGCCCTCCGCGCAAAGACAGCCAATCCCGCACCCTCAGGTGCGACCCGCCGCGTCCCCGCCCGCCGCGCGCGACCCGCAGGCCGCCCGCTGAATTGTTTCTCGCCCGGCGGACCGCCCGCCGCCGTGCCGCCCGCATGCGCGTGACTATTTCCGCCTTCCAGCCCGCGCGTTGCGCCCGCAAGCGCCATATTCCGCGCGATGAAAAAATATATATATACTATAAGTCATTCATTTTTATTTCATACTTAAACATTTTTACTAAAAACATTTTCGCGAACCTAAAACTGTAACTCATTACAGACCTATTATTTAACACATTTATTTATTAACATTATTTTTACTTAATACTTTTTAATTATAAATTTTTAAAAATTGTATGTAAGAAGAAAAAAACCAGAGTGTCTGATGTATAAACATTTTATTACTTACAATTGCTACGAAAATTTTATTAAAAACATTAACATTACATACCTTAAAGCAGTAAATCAGTAAATCAATAGAGGTGTTACCTAACACCTAGGGGGGATTAGTATGCTTTTGTTTTACTGCTTTACTGCTTTAACTCATGTTTTACTGCTTTAACTTTCTGCTTTACTGCTTTAACTCATATGTTTTAACTCATATATTTAAATTTTACATTTTTACATACCTAAAGCAGTAAATCAGTAAATTCAGTAAATCTGTTACCTAACATCTAAGGGATTAGTATGCTTTGTTTTACTGCTTTACTGCCTTTAACTTCTGCTTGTACATGCTTAACTCACATACATACATACCTGAAAGCGAGATAAAGCCAGTAAAAATCAATAGAGGTGTTACCTAACACCTAGGGGGGATTAGTATGCTTTTGTTTTACTGCTTTACTGCTTTAACTTTCTGCTTTACTGCTTTAACTTTCTGCTTTACTGCTTTAACTTTCTGCTTTACTGCTTTAACTTTCTGCTTTACTGCTTTAACTCATATGTTTTACTGCTTTAACTCATATATTTATTAACATTATGTTTTTTTATTTTGTTTTAATACTTTTTATTTATTTTATTTATTTTTTATTATTTTATTATTATTTTTATTATTTTTATATTTTATTTTTATTTTTATTATTATACTTGGTGTTATTTACTTCATGCCTATTGTTATTATGTAATTTAGAACACACCACTCACTATGGCACTTATACACACATTCACTATTATTATTTATAACACACATTCACTATGCCACTTACATTTACCATAGACACTTACATTTACCACGTGATACATACGCAGTGCACACCCACATGCGTCACAGACACACATGACACACACACACACACTTTAACACTTATATGAACAAATTCAACTTGACACTTATTACACACATGTCACTATGGGACACTTACATTTACCCGATATACACTTACATTGTACACTTACACCACACACAGATTTACGTTAACTCACACAGATTTACTTACACGTACACACACAGATTACTTACACTCACACACAGATTTACTTACACTCACACACAGATTTACTTACACTCACACAGATTTACTTACACTCACACACACAGATTTACTTACACACACAGATTTACCTTACACACACACAGATTTACTTAACACACACAGCACACACACACATACACACACACTCAATTAGACATATAAAAATAATTTATTTAAAACATTTTATGTTTTAATTTAAACACGTACATTTATATTACTCATTCCAATATAAACTAAAATATTTCAAAGTTTCATAAAACTTCTATAATAAATCAATCATTAACTTTGACAAAGAATTTATTATTAACTGCTAATACTTTTTGTTTATAAAAATTTTATAACTATCAAGTTTTAAAAATAACTTTACTAAAATTTTATGAAATTTTATTAAAAAAAAAAAAAAAAAAAACCCCCATTTTTTAAACATAAATTTTACGTACCTTAAAGCAATAATTCATAAATCAGTAAGGTCAGCCCTAGCACCCCTCTACACCACCAAGCTATGCCAGGTTTTGTTCTATTGACTTACTGCTTTACATCATCTTTAGCCCTGTAATAAGTATAAAAATAACAAAATAAGTTCTTCTCTGCTAACATAACATGTATTTTATTAAAAATTCTAAGTTCTTATTTAAAAATAACAATTATTCACTTACATTTATATTATTCGCTCGATGTTAACTAAAAATGTTTCAAAGTTTTTTAAATAATTGCGGTTTCCTTTTATATTATTATTATTATTTATCTATGTACATTGACAATCCATCACGAGGAAACAATACAACAACCCGCACTCCTTACAGATACGAAACTGACCTCTCTCTGTAAAACATGTGTTGTAGGATAATCCTTTTTGTACCCCGGGCGATTTAGGCCTAATTCAGGCCAAAATATATTTCAAAACTGACCTTCTTCTGTAAAATGTGGCGCAATAACTACGCCTAAATTTAGGCCTAAATTTAGGATAAGCCTTTTGTATCCCACGCTGATTTAAGCCTAATACCAGGTCAAAAGGTAATTCCAGTATAGACAAGAATCGAGAATCAATGTTATTATTATTTTATAAATATATTTTCCAACTGAAACATGCGGGATCGGTAAGATCCTTTAAGCAGTTAAGAAGGAAATGTTTACCTATTCTTGTGAGCGGACGGAGTAATCCTTATCTCTATATGACCTCGTATGTGATTGGTCGAGAATTATTTTATCGCTTTTTGGTTTTAAGGTATGAAAAAACATGTTTTTTCATATCCTGAGCCCAAGTTTCGTTTATTTAAGCTCTTAACATACATGTAAATATTTATTTAAGAAAGTAAAAATAAGGATAATAAAAACTTTACTATATAATTGGAAATTTAATAATCATTAACTTACAATGATTTATATATATATATATATATATATATATAAATATATATACAATGGTTTATATATATATATATATATATATATATATATATATATATAAGGATAACATTAAATATATACAAGAGTATTAAATATATTTACATTGGTTTATATATATATATAGATTAACACTTCTACTTCCACATACATTTTACAAATGATGTTTATGACTATTTCAAATTTAAACTCTCTAAATCTTTGCAAATATACTTATCATTTGCGTTGTTGTTCCTCAAATAGTTTCTTATCTCTTCAATACCATCCGATAGCACATATGTAAAAAGTTCTCTCTCAGATATCATAGTGTGTTTACTGTTCAGGGTCAGCAGAATAAATACTTCCGCTCCATTGTTTTCTAAATAGATAGATGAATTTCTGCACGCTCATGGATTTTAAGAAGTTTTCAATGATAGTTTCAGGGTCATCAGTTAGGTTTTTCTTAAATGCACAATACTCCTGGTATAACATAGAATGAGCTACAGCTACGTAATTACCCAGTATTTCAGTCTTCTTCATTTGCATTAATACCCTCTTGCGAACTTCAGACATATATTTCAGCCGCTGTATACCTCTAATACTGATTCTATGAGTAGTAGGATCAAATGTACATGATTCATTAAACGTCTTCCATACTAGAAGCTCCATACCTATTCTGTGTGTAATTACATACTTAGAAAAGGCGAGAGTAAGTTGCCTACCATCGCTACCCTCTCTTAGACTAATAACAATCTGCGGTGAGTCTAAAAATTCGCTGGACTTGTATACCTTGATCCATTCTTCAACATGGTGACATATACAGAGTAGTTCATCTGCGCTCATAAAAATACGTTTGGTACTAGCGCATATAGGTTGATTAATACATGTAAAAAATTCAAACCCATTAGGTTTTCTTTTATATAAGAATGAAACACCGTAGTCAGGGATCTTGACTGTCCATTGTACAATATCTTCTATAGAGGTGTATCTGTTAAGATGGGTCATGATATATTCACTGTAATACACTTGATGAAAATAAAGCACTTTCAAGACTGAGCACAGAATTTGTGCACCGTTTAACATCCAAAACGAGTATGATTTTAAAATGAGTCTGGGTCTAAAACATACCTGCTCAAAAATAATTTTCATCAATCAGAGTAGGCTTCAGGATATGAAAAAATGTTTTTTCATTACCTTAAAACCAAAAAGCGATATAAAATAATTCACGACCAATCACATCACGAGGTCATATAGAGATAAGGGTTACTCCGTCCACTCACAGGAAAGGTAAACATTTCCTTCTTTACCTCCTTAAAGGATCTTACCGATCCGGCATGTTTCAGTTTGAAATATATAAAATAATAATAACATTGATTTTCGATTCTTGTCTATACTGGAATTACCTTTTGAACTGGTATTAGGCTTAAAACAGCAGCGTAGGGATACAAAAGGGGCTTATCCTAAATTTAGGGCTAAATTTAGGCCTAACGTAGTATTGCACCACATTTTACAGAAGAAGGTCAGTTTGAAATATATTTTGACTTGGAATTAGGTAATCGCCCGGGATACAAAAAGGTTATCCTACAACACATTTTACAGAGAGAGGTCAGTTTCTTATCTGTAAGGAGTGGTTGTGTTTTCTCGTGATTGATTGTCAATGTACATAGATAATAATAAAATTATAATAAAGAAAATCCAAATTATTTAAAAACTTTGAAATATTTTTATTTAACATTGAGCGAATAATATAAATGTTAGTGAATAATTGTTATTTTTAAAATAAGAACTTAGAAAGATTTTAATAAAAAGTACATTATGTTAGCCAGAAAAACTTATTTTGTTATTTTATACTTATTACATGGCTAAAGATGATGGTAAAGCAGTAAAGTCATAGAACAAAAGACGTGGCATAAGCTTGGTGTAGTTGTGAGGGGTGCTAGGGCTGAACCCTACTGAGTTACTGATTATTGCTTTAAGGTACGTTTAAAAAATATGTTTTTAATAAAAATTTCATAAAATTTAGTTAAATAAGTTATTTTAAACTTGATTAGTATAAGAAATTATAAACAAAAATATTAGCATTAATAATAAATTTCTTTGTTCAAAGATAATGATTGATTTATTATAGAAGTTTTAAGAAAACGTTGGGAAATAATTTTAGTTATATTTGAATGAGTAATATAATTTTACGTGTTTAATTAAAACATTAAATGTTTTAATAAATTATTACGTTATATAAACGTGGTAAGTGAGTGTGCGTGCGTGTGTGTGTGTGTGGTTGTGTGTGTGTAAGTAAATCTGTGTGTGTGTGTGTAAGTAAATCTGTGTGTGTAAGTAAATCTGTGTGTGAGTGTAAGTAAATCTGTGTGAGTGTAAGTAAATCTGTAAAGTGTGAAGTGTAAGTAAATCTGTGGTGTGAGTGTTAAGTAAATCTGTGAATGTGAGTGTAAGTAAATCTGTGTGAAGTGTAAGTAAATCTGTTGTTGAGATGTAAGTGTAAATGTAGTGTTGATATGGGGTAAATGGTAAGTGTCATAGTTGAATGTGTGTTTATAAGTGTCATAGTGAATGTGTGTATAAGTGTGTCATAGTAAGTGTGTGTATAAGTGTAAGTGTGTGAATGTAAGTGTGTGTGTGTGTGTGTTGTGACCGCGTGTGTGTGTGTGACCCGGCGTGTGATAAGTGTAATGCTAAGTGTCTATGGGTTGAAATGTAATTGGCATAGTAATGTGGTGTATAAGTGTCATAGTGAATGTGTGTATAAGTGTCATAGTTGTGTGTGTGTTCTAAATAATTAATAACAATAGGAAAGAAAGTAAAATAACACTAAGAATAATAATAAAAATAAAAATAAAATAATAAAAATAATAAAAATAATAATAAAAATAAATAAAAATAATAATAAAATAAATAAAAAGTATTAAAACAAAAAAAAAACATTAAAAAAAAATAAAATATATGAGTTAAAACATATGAGTTAAAGCCGTAAAAGCAGAAAGTTAAAGCAGGAAGCAGAAGTTAAGCAGCGTTAAAGCAGAAAGTAAAGCAGTAAAAAAGAAACGTTAAGCAGTAAGCAGTAAAACAAAAGCATCCTAATCCCCCCTAGGTGTTAGGAAACACCTCTATTGTTTTACTGCTTTAGCTCTTTAAGGTATGTTAATGTATGGAGTTAAAGCAGTAAAAAGCAGAAAGTGTAAAGCAGTAAAGCAGTAAAACAAAAGCATACTTATCCCTTAGGTGTTACGGTAACACCTCATGATTTACTGATTTACTGCTTTAAGGTATGTAATTTTAATAAATATGTGAGTTAAAGCAGTAAAACATATGAGTTAAAGAAGTAAAGCAGAAAGTTAAAGCAGTAAAACATGAGTTAAAGCAGTAAAGCAGTAAAAACAAAAGGCATTACTATCCCCCTTGTGTTAGGTAAACCTCTATTAATTTACTAGATTTACTGCCTTTAAGATTATTATGCTTACACTTTTTTCCCGCTTGAGCGGGGTAGTGGTACGTACAGCCTCTCCCACCTACACCCCCCCCCCAACCCCCCCCCCCCCCCCCCCCCCCCCCCCCCCCCCCCCCCCCCCCCCCCCTCTCTCTTTTTTTCTCTTCTTACATACAATTTTAAAATTTATAAATTAAAAAGTAATAAGTAAAAATAATGTTAAATAATAGGTCTGTAATAAGTTGTAATGATGTTACAGTTTTTAGCGTCGCGAAAATGTTTTTAATAAAAATGTTTAAGTATGAAATAAAAAATGAAATGACTTATAGTATATATATTATTTTTCATTCGCGCGGGAGATATGCGCCTGCTCGGGCGCACGCGCAGGGCGAACGCGGAAATATTTGCGCCTGCGGGCGACGCGGCGGCGGGTACGCGGGAATATTGCGCCTGCGGGCGCGCGCGCGGCGGCGGTTACGCGGGAAATATTGCGCCTGCGGGCGCACGCAGCGGGGGACGCGGCGGGTCGCACCTGATGGGTGCGGGATGGGCTGTCTTTGCGCGGGGCTCACGCTTGAGCCCTGTTGGGAGCTTATGATCTAAGAGCGGTAGACAAAAGATGAATATTTCAAATAGTTGGTATCAAAGATGGACTTCATCAAGATGAGTAATCAAAGATAGGCAACGAAAATTGAGGCATCCAATGCTGAGGTATTAATGCTGAGACATTCAAAGTTGAGGCATCAAAGTTGAGGCATCAAAGTTGAGCATCAAATATCGAGTGTTTGAGTGTAAGTGTAAGTGTATCTGTGTGTGGGTGTGAGTGAGTGTATGATGGTTTAGTGTAATGCTATGAGGTTAAGTGTCATAGTGAAGTGTGTATAAGTGTGTAGTGTATGTGTGTATAAGTGTTAGAAAAAGACTAACTCCTAGTAGGAAGCATCGTAGCAACTTGTCAATATACACCAATCGAATCTCCGTACCCAATAACCTAGGGGTAGACACCCATATGTAGGGCTTATTCTTAGGCTCAGGAGGCTTAGAAAAGGCTTGAAAAAAAAGTGGCCACTCAGTTGGCATCTATGTTGGACTCACTTGCACTATGTGGCACTCACCTTGGCACTATGTCGGCACTCACTTGGCACTCATTGCAACTCACTTGGCACTCATGTGGCACTCATTTGCAACTCACTTGGCACTCGCCTGGCACTCACCTGGCACTCATAGAATACTATAGAACACTAATAGAACATCCCTAGGTACTTCTTACGGTGATTGGAAACCATCAAAGCCATCAAAAATTACCGTGGTCAAAATTGACCCATGGTATATGGCAAGGTCAAGGCCGAAATATCATGGTTAAACAAGGTTAAGACATCAAAAAAGGCTAAGTCCCTAAAGGAAGGACAAAAAAAATTACCGTGGTCAAAATTGACCCATGTAAGACCAAAGATTGTCGTGTGTTTGTACGTGTGGTATAAGTGTAAAGTGTAAGTGTCATATGGTTAAATGTAAGAAGGTCATAGTGAATGGTGTATAAGTGGTCATAGTGAATGTGTTGTATAAGTTAAGTGTGTGTGTGTGGTGTGTGTGTTGTTGTGTGTGGATGTGTGTGTGTGTGTGTGTGTTGGTGTGTGTGTGTGTGTAGGTGTTCAGTTAGGATAGATCCATACATGCGTTCAAGTTAGGAACGAAATATGTGACTGGTGGGGACACGAGTGGCCAAAAAATTGGCGTGGAGGGTTGCCAAAATTGACCCATGGAAGACCAAAGGGTTGTCCGAAAATTAGGGTGGGCCAAAAAGTGACCCATGGAAGACCAAAGGGTAGCCAAAAAATTACCGTGGGCAAAAAATGACCCATGGAGGACCAAAGGGTAGCCAAAAATTACCGTGGGCAAATTGGACCCATGAAAGACCAAAGGGTAGCCAAAAAATTACCGTGGGCCAAAATTGATCCATGGAAGACCAAAGGGTTACCAAAAATTACCGTGGGGGCAAAAAAATGACCCATGGTATCTGGCAAGGTCAAGGCCGAATATCATGGTCAAACAAGGTTAAGACATCAAAACGGGCTAAGCCCCTAAAGAAGATCAAAAAATTAACGTGGGCAAAAATTGACCCATGGTCGAAAAAATTAGGGGGGCGGGCCAAAATAGGGGCAATACGAGTAAACGGTTGCTGACGCAACCGTTGGGGCCACCCTTCTTCGAAGGGTTGCTAAAAATTAGGGTCTCAAAAAAAATAGGGTTCTCAAAAAATTAGGGGTTCTCAAAAAATTAAGGGTTCTCAAAAAATTAGGGTTTCTCAAAAAAAAATTAGGGTTCTCAAAAAATACCGTGGGCCAAAAATGACCCATGGAAAACCAAAGGGTTGGTCGAAAAAAGGTCAAGGCCCAAAAAGGTGAAGGCCAAAAAAGGTCAAGGTCAGGTAAAAATTCGAGCTCAAAAAAAGGTAGCGGTCAGAAAAGGTCAAAAAAGGTCGCGGTCATTTTCGTGCGGTTTGTGGCCCCTACTACTGGGGCGCACAAACATGGACCGAAAATACAATAGTTAAGAAGGCTATGACATAGGTCAAAGAAGAAATCCTCCCACACACAAAATGCGAGACCGCCATGGCCAAATTCCACCCTGAAGCTTCAGCCACCGTTACTGTCACCCACTGTGGTACCTTGTCAATGTTGGGGTTCATCCCCTGGGTCAGGCCCATAACCATTCCCCCTCACAAAACCATGACATTCACTCCTATTACGCATCATTCTTGTTCAAATTCCTTTCCTTCAGACATTCTCTAACTTACTTAATCCATTTTTTCCTTTGGCCTTCCACCCAACCGGTCGATTTCCAGCACACTCACCACTATACAACTGCTTAACAAATCGACTTCCATCTATCCTTTCCAAATGACCAAACCGCTTTAATGCACTCACATTTATTCTCTCATTTACTCCTTTCGTTACACACACAACTCCCTAATGCGTTCATTCCTCATTTAATCAATTCTTCGCCCACCTAACCTAACCTAACCTAACCTAACCTAACCTAACCTAAGATTATATCCATCGGAACAGACTACATCTTAGATTTATATCTCTTATTGCACACCTTGGTTTTAATACTATGCATTAACACCGGTATCAACACACCCTCATACAAAACCCTAGCACATTCAAGACTTGGTACCCTTTTATTCACCAAAGATTTAATTGTAACAGAAACCTTCCTACTACTCGCAACTTTTCTACTAAACTCAGCATCATCCGTTCCCTTTTCATCCAATATGTAACATAAATATTTAAACTCAGTTGCTTGCTGCAGTTTCCTACCATCAAATATGCTTTTACATTTCGGACTCATCTTGCTCTTATCTAGATTTACTTTCAAACCTCTCATTTTACATACCCAGCCAAACCTTTCTACCAATCTACTCAGACAATACTTCAGATTCCTCACACAAAACCAAATCACCTGCGTACAAAAATGAAGGTACCCTCCACGCTCTACCAATTTTCATTAGTCTAACACTTTCCCCTGCCACCCCGTACCTTAAATATTTTCATCATCTAATCCATATACAAATTAAATAGCCATGGAGACATAACACATCCCTGCCTCACTCTGCTGTTAATATTAAACCATCCACTCTTCACTCCATTTATTCTTACACATTTTTCACTATCAGCATGTACACTTTGAATTCCATTTAGAAGCCTACCGCCAAAATCATATATCATTAACACCTGTCAAAGTGTTTCCTTATTAATCCTGTCATACGCCTCTTGCAACACAAAGTCAATCGTACTTTTTTTTTCTTTTATTGTAATCTTTATCTTTTTCTACTCTTGTATATTTTTAGGTAATCTTATGTTCGATAAATGTATTTATTACTTACGCACGTTTCTCTCACCGCGCATATACATATATATATATATATATATATATATATATATATATATATATATATATATATATATATATATATATATATATATATATATATATATATATATATATATTAGAGAGTGCTATCCAATGTTGAGCCAGGATATTTAAAAAGTCTTCTTCCAGAACACTTGCCTGACGAGCCTGAAAAGTTCTCAGATATTTTGAAGGATGTCGAAAAATTTATTATGCCTGGGGTATGTTTTGATGTATATATATATATATAATATATTATATATATATATATATATATATATATATATATATATATATATAATATTATATATTAATATAAATATATATAGTATAAATATATATATATATATATATATATATATATATAATAGTATATATATATATATATAGGATAGGATAGATAGATAGATTTAGATAAGATAGATAGATAGATATATAATAGATAGGATAGATAGATAGATAGATAATAATAAAAATAGATAGATAACGGAGAGCTGCCAAATTGTTAACCAACCAATTTCCTGCTTAATCATTAAAGTTAACGCCAGTTAATTTTTCATGTTTTACTCAACTACGGTTATTTTTCTTTGAAAATATTTTAACTGCCGGGTCGCTGACTGGTGCAAGATTGGCTCCAACTCGATACTATATATAATATATAGTTATATATATATATAATATATATATATAATATATATTATATATATATATATATATATATTATATATATATATATATATATTAATATATTATATATATATTATATATATATAATATATATATAATATATATATATATATAGATATAGTATATATATATATGATATATATATATATATATAATATATATATATATATATATATAATATATATAATATTATATATATAGTATATTATATTATATACTATATATATATATAATAATAATAATATATAATATAATATATATATATATATATATAATATATATATATATATATATATATATATACTATATATAATATATATATATATATATATATATATATATATATATATATATATGATAAACATCAGGTGATGAAAGTACTCCATTCGACATTTCTTCTTTTATTTGTACATATTGGAAATATTCGAATAGGTTCTAAAAATATAAAAATATAACAAAACTATAAATATATAAAAGTACAAATACTAAATGTTAAAAAATAAACATAATAATTATACATAATTGTTCCATAAATTCATTGAAAATAGATATTTAATAAAATATTATTTTTGGACTTTTTATTTATTTTTGTCCTTTTTAGCTTTTGTTTAAAAACTCATAGATGTTACTTTTTTATATTAATACCACATTCACACCAACTATATTAATACCTATAAAAATAGCTATACCTTCTAAATTACTGATGTTTGGATTATATAAGTAGCTGAGATTAGGGTGGATGGCTTAGATGTTACTCAAAATTGTAGGACTGCTGCTTTATTAATAAAGTTGCTTGAAGATGGCTCTAATCATATAGCTGACAAATTCCTTAATTAAATTTCTTCTGGATGAATTCTTAGCTTTTGTAGAGTTTTTCTTGATGTTCTAAATTTTCTTCTGGCTTCTTTATTCATATATTAGATGATTGAAGAATTGTCAATTGCTATTAATTCCACCTTACTAGTTTCTTCTTTGTGAAATTAATAAGCTCTTGAAATAGATGGTACTAAGTGCTTCTTCAAATGGCTTAATGTTGATTGAATTTCAATGCTGTACTTTGCTTTTATTTTCTTTGTTTACTTTAGCAAAGTTGACAGTCTTGTTGTTTCAACAGCCTGTTTGCTTGCAGTATCTTCATATATACTATTTTTTACTTATTATTTGGCTTTCTTTAGCCTGTATTCTATTTGCAAGTCCTTATGTTGCCCCACCTTCTATTCTGATTTCCTCAGCAATTTTCTCTGTGTTGCAATCAATTTTTGCTTTTCTACCTTTCTAATATTTTGGTAATTTTTTGTAACCATAGTTGATGTTCACATAGTATGAATAGTAATGAATTTTCTTTAATTTTCCTTTTTTATTTATTATTATTATTATTATTATTTTTCTTATATTTTAATGCAAAATATAACATATTCCCCCTTTTGCTAAGAATATTAAGTTTTCTTGTTATTCTTAGCTTCCTTAAGTTTATAATTCTGTTGTCTTCTTGTTATAATCCTGCACTTTCTCTCAGCAAGATCAATTTTGTTATTGGTCTTTTCAAAATTGTTGTATTTAAAGTATTCTTGTCTTTATTTATTTTCACATCTACTATTCTCACTCTGTTTGAGTCATCTTTGTAAACCTTTACTACTTTTCCTAAATTCCACATATTTCTTGGTTTGAAGTCATCTATTAAAAGAACTAAATCTCCCACTTGGTGTGATTCTTTTTCTGCTAACCATTTACTTCTTTTTTGCAATAAAGGGACATATTCTTTGATCCATCTTTTCCAAAACAAATCAGCAAGATACTGAACTTGTTTCCATCTTTTATATAAGTAGCAATCTTTGTCCTGAAATAATCCTGGAGGAAAAGTTATATTACCTTTAAGAGTTAGTAGATGATTTGGTGTCAAAGCTTCTAAGTTTTCTAAATCATTTGAAAATTCTGTTATTGGTCTATTATTTATAATGAATTCTATCTCACAGAACAAAGTGTTCAAGTTATCATCTGTCAACCTTATTGGCTGTTCTAAGAGTGAAGCTTGTAATATATTTCTTACAGTTTTTAATATGTCTCTCAAAATACCTCCTTTATGAGAACTATGAGGTGGTTGGAATATCCACTGTATTTCTTTTTGCTCAAAAAATTTATTTACTTGCTTATTATTCCAAATTTTAACTTGTCCTTTTAATTCTTTGTTAGCTTTCACAAAATTCAATCCATTATCTGATCGGATCAATTTCACATTGCCTCTGCGGCTTATAAATCTTCTTAGAGCATTGATAAAAGCATCAGTATCTAATGAATATAGCATTTCTAAATGTATTGCTCTGCTAACTTAAACATGAGAATATTAATCCATATCTTTTTTCTCTTACCTTCCCTCTTCCCCTTACTACAAGAAAAGGGCCAAAGGCATCTATACCAATACTTGTAAATGGTGGTATATCACATTCTAATCTATCTTTGGGCAAATCTCCCATCAACTGCTGAGTTGGCCTTGTATGGAGCTTCCTACATATTATGCAATCTTTTAAAATCTTCTTAATACTTCTACTTGCTCCAATGATATAGTACTTCTCTCTTAAAGCATTTAAAACTGTTTGTTTTCCTAAATGTCCATTAATTCTATGGTAATGTCTCATTATTAACATTGTAACATGACTATTTGGCAAGATAATTGGATGTTTAAAATCAAATGATACATCATTCAGATTTTTATTCCTCCCACCTACCCTTAATATTCCATTATCATCTAAAAATGGTAGGAATTTTGCCAAAATGTGCCTTTTTGACAAAGCTTCTTTCTTTTTTATTTTGTATTGTATATCATGAAATTCTTTATTTTGTACATATTTGTAAATAGCCTTTTCTGCATTTTTTAATTCTGTGATTGTCATAGCACCTTTATTCCAGGCTTTTTTATGCAAATTTTCTTTAACTCTTAAAATCCATGCTACTTTTGTTTTTAATTTCATCCAATCTGAAACAGAATGTATGAGCTTGTCTGTTGAACTTTCTTGTAGTTGTATGGTGGCTATTACAGGTTTACTTTTTATAATTTCCATCATTTTCATCATCTAAATTATTTTCTTTATTTTGCTCAGGCCATTGAGCTTTGTCTTTGTACAAAAATTCTGGACCAGTGCTCCATAGTTTATTGTTCAAAAACTCATTAACAGATATCCCTTTACTTGCTATATCTGCAATATTTAGCTTGCCTGGTACATAATTCCATTGGCTTATATCTGTTTGTGATCTAATATAATTAACTCTATTTTTTACAAATCTTTTAAACCTTTTTGATTCATTTTTAATATATTGTAATACAATTTCACTATCTATCCAAAAATACTCTTTGTTTATTTTCATATCTAATTCATTTTTTAAAATTTGGTGTATGTTGACAGCTAATTTGGCTGCACTCAATTCTATTCTTGGTATAGTTAACATCAAATTTTTATTTAATGGTATCAATCTTGTTTTAGATAACACCAATGAACAATATATTTCATCATTCTCCTCA
>JABUQX010083084.1:10000-27500 GCA_015478945.1 Trachelipus rathkii | reverse complement strand
TATATATATATATATATATATATATAGGCCAAAATCACTTTGGCTATCAAATGATTAATGATCTTGCAATCCTTAATTCAGGGGGGGTTTTAATTGAGCATACTTTCCTTCGTTAGTGCTTCTATTTGACAATAGTGAACGGAACAATGACATGACATGGATTTGATCAATTAAGTAAAGGAGGTAATTCTATGCACAAATTGTCGTTAGAAATCATGATAACACACACATAAAACTAACAAATAAAATTGGCAAGAAATCCTAATCTAAGTGACCTGTAAAGGGGAGGTCGGACTTGGCAACTCCTCATTGTGGGAGCGCTATCAAAGGACTGATCTGGCGTTAGCTTGCTGGCGTGCCAGCTGGGCACCTGCCCCAGCTCTTTGTTCGGCGTCTCTTTCTTGGGGGAAGCAAGAGGCGCGATAGGATTTGAATTTTAATAAAATACGGTTATAACAAGTATGATCGGAGGCATTCACCAAGGAGATTAAAGGGGTATGCATGAGGCCTGCAAATTGGCCTCTTACAGCTGCATACCTGCTAATGACAATGCATGCTCTTGTCTTACAAAGATTCCCTATCACTTTTCACCCTAGACTTTGGTGAATCCCGGCTTGGAAAAAAGGATTGTCGGACTCAGTAAATCAAGGTGAGGCCTTGATTTACTGTTTACACCGACATCCTTTCTCACACCCCCTTCTGATTAATAATTAACATAAGGGAGGAAAGAGGTAGGAAAGACAGAAGCACTATTAAGAAAAAGGCGAAAGAAAACCTCATAAAAATAAGAATTCGTATAGCGACAGTTTATAATTACACAGGTAATTCTTCGTCCGAAATACTGGGTTTCTCCGTATTTTTTTCAACTTTCTAACTCTTTTTTGTCGTCTTCGTTTTTCTCGTTTTGCATTTACTCTTCAGTGTCACACTCTCAAAGGCGAGATTAATGTTTCCATCATTTATTTAATAGAATTATTAAGGAACCTTTCCGGTAACTTCGTATTAACCTTTTGTTTTCTTTCAAATGCATTCAGGATCCAGTAATTCACATTTGCGAGTCTTTCTTTGAAAAGCAATCATCAAAATGATATTCCTATCCTTTTTCTTCCTATGTATTATTATCAGTTCTATTTTGCCCCTTTTTTTTCATTTTGAAGGTCATTTTCATAGTAACCATATTTGTATGTTGGGAGTGCGAGAACTGTTGTTGTTGTTGTTGTTGTTGTTGTCCGATAGATGGCGCTTTCCGGGTGACAGGCGAGAAGAGATTTCGGTTGCTCCAGTCGAAGATCGATTGAGCTTGCATCTGATTTGGTCAGTTCGTTGATGGGGAAGACCAATCACAGTTTTGTTAGAGACAGGACTCGCTGTTTTAGGATTGCTTTTAAAGGCAGGAACGATTATTTTTTCTTGTAAATAGGAAATGTTGCCTTCCTAGAGGGTCAATTATAATTTTTTTTTTTCTTCTTCGTAGATGCTTACACTCTTAATATTTTCTGACCATTTTAATATTAAAAGAAAGATTTTAGGACTGTGTGAAGAAAAGTTGTTTGAAAAGAAAGAAATGATGCTTAAATATTATCATTGCAGCATAATCTGAATTATACATTTAATAACATCTTTACGAGAACCTGTCCGCCCATCAATTCAGGATTTGCATTCTACCCTTACAGCTTAATGGCGCGATCGCTAGCTTTACAAGAAACAATTATATAGTTATAGAATAATCCCGTCAGAGGAGGGTCTCGTAGCTTTGACAATGGTCTATATCTTTACTAAATTTATCATCTTGCAATAGAACAACAATATATATAATTTTTCGCTAAAATATGGAATATCTTTTTATATGTAATTGATTTTACGAAATAATATTAAAAATGCTTATTTTCCTCTATATATAAAGTCAGTATATTTTAGAAACAATTGTAGGCCATTCTAATTCCGTTTTCTATTCGTTCGTGGGTTCGTACCAAAAGAGGTCTCTTTCCCGAACTTTTTCAAATTTTGAAAAGGCAATAAAATAGAATACATAGCTTCATGCAAAACCGACACGCTTACCGAAGGAAAAAAATTTTTAATTTTTAATAAGATCGTAATTTATTCAATAATATACTAGTTATTTTTGTATGACTATTTGTTCTTGGAAGGCATGATATTTGATTTAGTTGAGCATAAAAAAAAAACAAAGATTTTCAAAAATTTTTGAACCGCGTGCAATTCGGTTTTCTTCTCCTTATCCATGAATCAGATTCCCGAATAACTTTGCGCTCCCCACCAAATTCCCTCTCTTTGGCCTTTTTTTTTTTTTTTTTTTCAAAATGTTCAGTCTGGACTTCATACGATCATTGGCGTAATATCTTTCGGCTTAAGACTTTCCCAGCTAATCCTGCCTCCTCAACTCGGTCCGCTTGAGGCCAGCACGGCCAGTCTATTTGCAAAGTATGCCGCACATCTCGGCTAGCATTGTACAATACCTTTTAGAAAGAAATTTTATTTGATATTTTTATCATTTTTATTTTAGTAACAATTTTTGAGGAATTTTTAATTGAATTTTACTAATTATGAAGTAACTTCATTTTAAATTTATTATTTATTTATTTTGATCTTTACGAAATAATATTTTGGGCAGTTTGCATATTTATTCTATATAGCGTTATGTGGCAACTCAAAGGACGGAATTATTTTCCGTTTGAGATCTTGGACTATTTGGAAAAAATCTTTTCATGACTATTCTATAGCAATCATTATATATATATATATATAAATAAACGGATAAATGACATGCAACAATAGATAATAGAAATATAAGATAAAACACCTCACCAATTTTGGATACTCTTTTAATTAATATTTGCCGATTTTGGCTTTTTCCGACAGTGTGATATTTTTATCACAGTGGAACATTTTTAAATTTTTGTTACAATCGAACTCTTAGTTGTCAATTTTTTTACACAAGATGGCGCAGGCTATGCCATTTACATAGATTTACGGGTGTCTTTGAATCACAATTTCCTTACATAGGATTTCACAATTTTCACTTTATCGTTTATTTCCAACGTCTGCATATTTATCACTATTGTTTATTTTTATTATTTTTATTTTTATTTTTATTATTATTATTATTATTATTATTATTATTATTATTTTATTTTATTATTATTATTATTATTATTATTATTATTATTATTATTATTATTATTATTATTATTCATTATTATAGTCAGTAGCTAGTGTTTTTTGATTTCAGATTTAAGGTGTTTTTAATTTTAATCCTGAATATATTTCTTCTGCACTACGAAGTTCTGCGTTGAATTTTTAAAATAATTTTCCACTATTTGTAGGGGGGGGGAAAGGAGGTTTGGTTGAGAAACTGCTTTGTTTCTCCCCCACTGCGCAGCCTAAATTTCGAGTGTTGGCAGGATATTGTTGCCAGAGGCTGTTCTTTGTTTTTCTTTTTATTTTTCTAATTTTCGATTTCGTACACAGCGTTGGCCATGTAGGCGAGGGTGTGTATACTTACACAGGATGAGATTTTGTGGAGATGTTCATATACCGTTTGAGGTAGACTTTTTAGAAAAAATTCTTTCACCAAAGTAGGTTCTTTATTGAGGAGATTTTTCGCTGTCTCTTCACCAATGGCCTCCCTTACACGAGAAAGGAATTGACTGGGAAGTTCTTTGGCCCGTAGTTTTATTTGGGCGACGTCACTTGTATTTTGATCTTCTGACAGGGAGTAGGTTCTTTTGATTGTTTTCAACAATTCTTCATAGGTGTTATTTTTGATTGGGATTTTGATCGTGACTAATAACTGAATGGGGAGCTTTGGCGCTATTAATCTTAATTTTTCTTGGTCACTTTTTATTTTATAAAGCTTAAAAAGATTGTTTACCGCTTTCAGCCAAATTTGTGCATCATTTTCAAGAAAATTTGGAAGTATGATTGAATGTGCCAACTTGTTCAGTGTTTTTCGAGAGGCGGGTGGCGTGATTTTTGACTCAGCCTCTGATGACGAAACAACTGGGTTCCCTCCTCAGCGAGGGAAATTCTTGGGGAAGGAGATCTTCTTCTTATCCCTCTTTGAAAAAGCTGGGTTCGCCTTAGTTTTAAGGCATTAATTTTGCTTTTTGTTGAAACCATTCTATAGGCCTGTTGTACTGACAGAGTTTTCGTCGTCCTTTTGATCAACTGGCGTTTATTAAGCCTAATTCCAAGAAGCTGATTTAAAACTCCAATTTTCCGAAATACAACGTTTCACTATGCGGATTTGCTATCAATAACACTTTCCTCTTATTTAAAATGAGATTAATAAAATATCTTCACGTTATTGATTTTACTCAAATAATTTTTACTTTAATTATCCAAATATTCACTTATTTAGCACTATACGAAAATTAACCACTTTTTTTTTTCGTTAAATTTAAATTTTCTCACAATTTAGCACTATCCTAGACTCTAAATAAGTTTTAGGGTCGCTTTAGGTTTTAGCCCCCTAATTCACTTCTGCGTCACCACAGATGTCTAGCCAAAATACACTTTGCTATCAATAAGATTAATGACCTTGCATTCATATAATCAGGCAATCACGAAGTTCCTTCCTCGTAGCTTATTGACAATAGTGAATACGACAATACAACAGATTATCAAAAAGTAAATATAATTCTTATCACAAATGTCTTAAAATTATAAACACACACAAAAACAACAAATAAAAAATGCCAATATCCTATCTAAAACTGTTAAGGGAGTCGGACTTGCAACTCCTATGTGGACGCATCAAGGAACTAGATCGGCTAGCTGCTGGCGTCCAACTGGCAACTCCCGACCAAGCTTCCCCTTTTGTTGCGTCTCTTTCTTGAAGAAAGAGGCGATAAAATGTGAAGTTTAGTAGTTGTTTTGGATATACGTCTCCATGGAACCAGAAATTCAAAGGTAATGCATGATTTTTTAATGGTAACTAGGCTGCATAAATTCTATGGATCAATTGCATGCGTGCACATCCCCTCCTACAAGTTCCCTAGTAATTTTTCGCTTATAATAATAGTATAATATATAAATATATTATTCATATATTTATAATTAGTAATATACATTATAATTATATATATTATAAAAATATATTAATATATATATTACATGTATATATAATATATATATATATATATATTATATATATATAAAATATATGTTAATACACATATTCATTTTCTGTATTTACTTTACTTGCAAGTACCGGTGATGAGTGGAGAAATCGTCCATTCGCTGTTGATATTTGTGCATCCCGTTCTCGACCTTCGGGATTCGTTTACATCAAAGTCCAAATAAAAAATTCAAATTAAAAAATCGAAATTAAAAAATACCATTTCTAGGTGTGGGAAAACTCGTTCAAGCTAAAAGGTTTAAATTTTTTAAAATTAATTCATATTTTTCCTTTCTCTTTTTATCTAGAAGATTTTAATTTGATAGTTCATTTTAACTTATAATACAATATATGCTATAATATATATATATATATATATATATATAATATATATATATATAATTATATATAATATATATATATATATATATATATAATATATATATAAATATAATGAATATATATTATGATATATATATATATATATATATATATATATATATATCAATATATAATAATATATATTATTAATAATATAAAATAATATATATATATTATATATATATATAGAATATATATATATAATATATTAAAATTGATATTATATATATATAATATAATATATATAATATATATATATATAAATATATTTATATATATATATAATATAATATAATATATGAATTAATATAAGAATTAATATATATATATATATATATATATATATATATATTACTATATAATATATATATATATTATATACGAAATTATATATATATATACTCTATAAATTAGTACTATATATTATATTATATATATACTATATATATATATATTATAATATATTATATATATATAGAATATATATATATATATATATGATTATATATATATATATATATATATATAATATTATATATATATAATATTATTTATATTATATTATATAAATTATATATATATATAAATATAATAATATATATATTATATTTATATTAATATATAGATATAATTATAATAATATTATATATATATATATATCATATATAATTCTCTTTATGAAACCTCTAGTACAATACATCTGAATGAAAGAAGCCCTCAAATTCAAAAATTCGAAAATATTGCCTACATTCCCGATTCACAAATTAATTAAATTGATGAAATCAAATGAGTTAGTAAAGGGGAAAAAAAAAATATTCAAAAACTTTACTAGAAGTTACCATTAAAGATTACATTAGGTCAAGCGTAGGCAGAGATCTTGTACCACCAAAGATAAGGCTTAACTACGGTCGAAACACAAAAACCTCTCAAAGTGTGGGTAAGCGAATTGGAATCAGAAAATTTATAATGGAAGACTTATAAGAAGGCTGACAAAAAAGGATGCCAGAAATGAGAGGAATCAAGAACAAATGAAATCGCACCCCCATTTAGAGAAGAGCAAAATGGAGTGGAAACACCACAATATATGATGAAGCAACTAAAACAAGGACACTCACACCCGTGCAAAAAGCATATTAACTTGTGACGAAAAGAACAGAACACCACGAAAAACAGAAAAGCAACGGGTCACCACAAAAAAAGAAAACACACAACGAAGAAGGCAGAAAAGAAAAGGATATAGAAACCAAAGTGAAATCCGATATTCATGAAAGGACCATCAGAAAAAAAGGCTTACCACGACCAACCCAGATAGCTGAAACAGCAAAAACAAAAAAGACACCAACCTCGACCAAAACCACGAACAAAAAAGAACAAAAAAAAAGAAAAAAGAGTAAAAAAAAATAAAAAAGAAAAAACCAAAAAAAAGCACATATTTATCTGCACCATGAAACTTACCAAAGACCCCAAAAAACACCACAAAAACAGAAAAAAAAAAGAAAAAGATAAGAAAAAAAAAATACTAATATATGATAAATTAATATATTAGAAGAAGAGAAAACTTAAAGAAGCTATTCCGCCAGAGCCCAACAAAACAAAGGCGAGCAAAACGAACCGAAAAGAAAAAAAGAAGCGCGAACACCGGAAACGAAAAGACAATAAAACACATGAAAGGAAGAGGAAAAAACTACCTAATAATATAGTATAGCCCTCCTTCCACCCCTATTGCTCCCTCCATACACTACCAAAGTATCAGTTCATAGTTATTATACCGAAATAAACCCTGAGAAGCTATAAAACCGGGGCCAGCCAAAAATCGATGACTTGAGATCACTACACAACCCAAACTCCAGCTATAATGGTATGAGATCTATCGGAATAATTATGACAGACATACCCTAACAAATCATATAAATACAATAAATCCGTCACATATTACCCAGAACTTACTATATATTTTTTATTATATATTATACTATATTAATTCTTATTTTCAGCTCCCAGATAGGTATTTTCCGTCATTTGCGGTCCAACCGCGCACATGGTGGAAGAGTACGCTTTGGTGAATCAAAAAGCGAAAATTGTTTCAGCACAAGACTCGCAGGACTTGTCTGTGAAACCTCTTCTTTGTTATTCGGGCTCATATATAGCTATATATTATTATATTATAATATATATATAATAATAATACATATATATATTATCATATATATATATATATATATTATATACTATATATATATATATATATACTATATACTATATATAATATATATACCCTTCACGTTAATGAACAGCATGAGCGACAACTTTTGACCAGATAGACAAAAAACCAGAGATCATCGTAAACGCCTCTCTTGTCTTTACTAAACAACACGTTTAATAAACCTAGCTGAATCAGCTATCCTTAGAGTTGTAGTGCTGTAAGCCAACTTTTTTAAGCAATGCATGGCATCCCTTTCAGATTGAAAATATATTTTACAGGAAATTTTTCCAAACTTTTGAAAGCATTATTAATTAATACTCTTCTTTACATAAATTAATGAATTTATTAGTTTGATTAACATTATGATCTCCGTTATTAATATTCAATCATTTTAAATTAACTTGCCAAGAATGTGGAAAAGGTTGAATTTTACTGTCTCTTTCTAAGTTGAAAAGTGTTTCCTAAACACTCATAAACGATCTATCTTCAGGCCCTACCAGTTAATGCTTTTTGCAAGGGGTAGTCTCGTCCTATGTATAGCATTCATCATTAATATTGTGGTGTTTTCAACTCATATTTGCATCTTCCTAAATTTGGGGTGTCTAGACTTACCAACATGTGATTACTCTCTCTGATATCTCTCCATTTCTATTCTGGCCAATCAAACTGATTAGTTCGCGCCTCCTTCTTACAGTCTCCACATAAATAACACCACTTTTCTGGATCTCCATTCGCTTACCCTCCACCTTTAGAAGGTTTGTGATTCGACTTAGTAAACAGCCTTATCTTGGTGGTCAGATCTCTGACTAAGCTGAACCTACCCATGTCAATCTTAAAATGTACTTTACTAGTTAAAGTTTTGGAATTATCTTTCTTTATCCTTTACTACCACCTCATTTGATTTATACAATTTAGATTTTTTGTGAACTCGCAAGATGTAGGCAATATAATTTTCAATCTTTTCATTGAGGGCTCACTTTCAATTTCAGGACTGGTATTGTACTAGAGGTTTCATAAAGAGAGAATATAATATATATTATATATATATATATATATAAGTATTAATATATATAAATATATATAATATATTTTTAATTATATATATATATAAGTATATATATATATGATTATATATATATATATATATATATATAATATATAATTATATATAATATAATATATATATAATATATATATAATTATATATATAATTATTATTATTATTAATTTAATAAATATAATATATATATATATATATATAAATATATATATATAGTTAATATATATAATATATATAGTATATATAATATATATATATTATATATATATATATATTATATATTATTATATATATATTATATAATATAATTATATATATATATATATATATAATATATATTATATATATATTGTATATATATATATATATATATATATATATATAACTATATATATATATTTAAGTATATATATATATATATATTATATATATATATATATATTTATATATATATACATATATATATATATATATATATATATTATATATTAAATATATATAAATATATATATATATATATATATATATATATCAGTATATATAATATGATATAATATATATTAATATATAGTATATAATAATTATAATATATATACATTAATATACATATATATATTAATAATATATATATATTTATATAATATAAATAGATATATATATATATATATTATATATATATATTATATAATATATATAATAATTATATATATATATAGTATTATATATATATATATACTATATGATATAATATATATATATATATATATAAGAACGTACGGAAAAAATGAATTAATTTAAAAATATTACCTTTTCACTTGCACGAGTTTCCACAAGAAAATGTTGGGTTTTTTTAATTCATTTTTTAAAATCTTGAATTTTTAATTGGACTGATAAAAACGATCCGAAGGTTGAACAAACAGCGAAACGGATCCATCACCCATGCAACCAAAGTAATAAAAGATTAAAAGAAATTGATAATGTGAATAACATATATTTATATAGTATATTATATAATATATAATATATATATTTATGATATATACTATTATATAACTTATATATAAGATATATAATAATATATTATATATAATAATATATAATATATATATATAATATATATATAATATATATATATAGCCGAAAAATTAACTATGGAATCTTTGTAAGACAAAAAGCTGCATCTGTCATATGTTAGCAAGGTAGCAGCTGTAAGAGGCTAATTTGCCGGTCTCATGCTTACCTCTTTCAAATCCCGGGTGAAGCCTCCATACTTGTATACCGTATCTATTATTTAAAATTCAAATCTATCGCGCCTCTTTCTTCCCCAAGAAAGAGACGCCAAACAAAGAGCGAAGCTTGGCGGCAGGTGCCCAGCTGGCACGCCAGCAAGCTAACGCCAGATCAGTCCTTTGATAGCGCTCCCACGATGAGGAGTTGCCAAGTCCGACCTCCCCTTAACAGGTCATTTAGATTAGGAAATCTTGCCATTTTTATTTGTTAGTTTTATGTGTGTGTTATCATAATTTCTAACGACATTTTGTGCATAGAATTACCTCATTTACTTAATTGATCAAATCCCTGTCTGTCAATTGTCCGTATCACTATTGTCAAATAAAGCACTACGAGGAAAGTACTCTCAATTAACCCCCCCTGATTAATGACTGCAAGGTCATTAATCATTTGATAGCCAAAGTGATTTTGGCCTAGACATTCTGGGTGGCCAGAAGTGACAATTAGGGGGCTAAAACCCCTAAAGCGACCCCTAAAACCCTTAATTTAGAGTCGGATAGTGCTAAAATTGTGAAAATTTCAAATTAATCGAAAAAAAAAAAAGTGGTTACTTTCTCGTATCAAGTGCTAAAATAGTGATATTTGGATAAATTAAATAAAAATTATTTGAGTCAAAATTAATAACGTGAAGAATAAGCTTCTTATTAATATCATTTTAAAATAAGAAGGAAGTCGTTATATATAGCAATATCCGCATAGCTAACCGAAAAAAACCGTTTTGCTATTTTCGGAAAATTTGAGAGTTTCCAAAAATCAAGCTCCTTGACCATTAGGCTTAAATCAAAGCCCCCCTTAAGTTAACTTCAAGACGAGCGCCAAAACTCAGTCAGTAACAACAGGCTAAGAAATGGTTTCAACAAAAAAGAAATTAAGCCTTAAAACTAAGGCGAAACCCACTTTTAAAAGAGGGAAGAAAAGATCTCCCTTCCCCCAACGAATTTCCCCCTCGCATGAGGAGGGAGACCCAGTTGTTTCGTCATCAGAGGCTGAGTCAAAAATCACGCCACCCGCCTCTCGAAAAACACTAAGCAAGTTTGCACACTCAATCATACTTCCAAATTTTCTTGAAAATGATGCACAAATTTGGCTGAAAGCGGTAAACAATCTTTTTAAGCTTTATAAAATAAAAAGTGACCAAGAAAAATTAAGATTAATAGCGCCAAAGCTCCCCATTCAGTTATTAGCCACTATCAAAATCCCAATCAAAAATAACACCTATGAAGAATTGGTGAAAACAATCAAAAGAACCCACTCAATATCAAAAGAACAAAATACAAGTGACGTCACCCAAATAAAACTGCTTGCCAACGAACTCCCCAGTCAATTCCTTTCTCGTGTAAGGGAGGCCATTGGTGAAGAGACAGCGACGAAAAAATCTCCTCAATAAAACCTACTTTGGTCTGAAAGAATTTATTCTAAAAAGGTCTACTCAAACGGTATATGAAACATCTCACACAAAATCTCATTCCTGTGTAAGTATACACAACTCTCGCCTACATTTGCAACGCGTGTACGAATCGAGATTAGAAAAAATAAAAAGAAAACAAAGAACAGCTCTTCAACAATATTCCTGCCAACATTTCGAAATTAGGCGCGCAAGTGGGGGAGAAGACAAAGCGTATTCTTAAACCAAACCTCCTCCCCCCCCCCTACAAAATAGTGGAAAATTACTTTAAAAATTCAACGCAGAACTTCGTAGTGCTGAAGAAATATATTCAGGATTAAAATTAAAAACACCTTAAATCTGAAATCAAAAACTACTACTACTACTACTACTACTACTACTACTACTACTACTAATAATAATAATAATAATAATTAAAATAATAAAAATTTTCAATAATAATAATATAATATAATAATAATAATAATAATAATAATAAATAATAAAATAATATAATAATAGAAATAAAAATAAAAATAAAAATAAGTAAAAATAAACAATAGTGATAAATATGCAGACGTTGGAAATAAACAATAAAGTGAAAATTGTGAAATCCTATGTAAGGAAATTGTGATTCAAAGACACCCGTAAATCTATGTAAATGGCTTAGCCTGCGCCATCTTGTGTGAAAAATTGACAACTAAAATTCGGATAGTAACAAAAATGTAAAAATATTTCAATGTGATCCCAAATATCACACTACCCGAAAAAGCCAAAATCGGCAAAATTTAATTAAAAGATTTCCAAAATTGTGTGAGGTGTTTATCTATTATATTCTATCTATCTATTGTTGCATGTCATCGCTACTAGGTTTTTCATTTGTTTATATATTCTAACTATTCTAGGATAGTCATGAAAGGATTTTTTTTTCAAATAGTCCAAGATCTCAAACGGAAAATAAATCCGTCCTTTGAGTTGCCATCAAACGCTATCTAAAATAATTATGCAAATTGCTCAAAATATTATCTCGCAAAGATCAAAATAAATAAATAATAAATTTAAAATGAAAGTTACTTCCTAATTTAGTAATAAATTCAATTAAAAATTCTTGAGATATTTGTGAACTAAAATATGAAAATATTCAAACAAAAATTGCTTTAAAGATTGACTCTGTACAATGTCTAGCGAGATGTCGCTAGGCAAACTTTCAAAATAGCTGCCTGCGGCCCCGCTGACGAGTTTGAGATGGGCAGGATAGCTTGGTGAGAAGTTAAGCGAAAAATATCTACGCCAATGATTGTATTAAAGCCACCGAACATTTGAAAAAAAAAAAAAAAAAAAGCAAAGAGCAACACTATAAAACCAAAGTTATTCGGGGAATCTGATTCATGATAAGGAGAAACCGAATTGCCACGCGTCCAAAAATTTTGAAATCTTTGTTTTGAAATCTTTTATCAACCTTAAAATTAAATATCATCTTTTCCATCAATAATTAGTCATCAAAAATAACTATTATATTATTGAATAATTACGATTCAAACTAAAAAAAAAAAAAAAATTTTTCTTCGATGAGTGGTATGTTTGCATGAAACTATGTAATCTATTTTATTGCCTTTTCAAAATGTAAAGTTCGGGATAGAGACCTTTTCGGTACAACTCCACGAACGAATAGAAAACGGAATTAGAATGGCATACAATTGTTTTTAAAAATATATTGACTTTTATATAGAGGAAAATAAACATTTTTAATATCATTTCGTAAATCAATTACAGATAAAAGATATTCTATATTTTAGAGAAAATTATATATTTGTTTTCTATCAAAGATGATTAAAAATTTATTAAAATAAACAATTGTCAAAGCTACGAAACCCTCTGACGGGACTTGCTATAACTATATAATTGTTCTTGTAAAAGCTAGCGACGCGCCATTAGCGTAGGGTAGAAATGCAAATCCTGAAATTGTATGGCGGAAGGCTCCTCGTAAAATTTATAAATGTATAATTCAGATTATGCTGCATGATAATATTAAGACTCATTTTCTTTCTTTTTCCAACAACTATTTCTCGTAGTCTAAAATCTTTCTTTTAATATTAAAATGGTCAGAAAATATTAAGAGTGTAAGCATCTACGAAGAAGAAAAGAAAAAATATATATATATAATTGACCCTCAGAAGGCAACACTTTCTCTTTACAAGGACGATCGTTCCTTTAAAAACAAACTGACAATTACGCTTTCTCTTACGAACACTGTGAGTGGTCCTCCCACCAACGAACTGACCAATCAGAGCAAAGCTTCCAAACGATCCTCGACTGGAGAAACCGAAATCTCTCCTTGCCTGTCACCCAGAGAGCGCCATCTCTCGGCCAACAACAACAACAACAGTTCTCGCACTCCCAACATACAAATATGGTTACTATGAAAATGACCTTCAAAATGAAAAAAAAGAGGCAAAATAGAATTGATAATAAAACATAGGAGAAAGCAGAAATGGAATATCATTTTGAACTCTACAATTCAAGGGAAGATTCGCAGGTGTGAAATGATTGGATCTTAACTGCATTTGAAAACGCAAGGTTAATAAGAAACCCTCTTACCGGCAAGGTTCCATTGCAAGCAATCAAACGGTGGAGACATTAGTTTCACCTCTGAGAGTGTGACATTGAAAGTAAGTTCGAGACGAGAACCGAACGGAACGATAAGAAAAGGGAGAAGATTGAAAAAAAAAATACAGAGAAACCCAGTATCTCAGACGAAGGTTACCTGTGTAATTAAAAATGTCGCTATACGAGCTCTTATTTTTATGAAGTTTTTTTTCTCTTTCTAAATTAGTGTTTCCCCTCCTTTCCTTCTTCCTTTTTCCAACTTTATGTTAATTATTAATCAGAAGGCTTGGGTATAGAAAAAAACTGTGAAACTGTCACAAACACACGCGTCACGTGCGTTTGTGAGAACAGTTATTTTTCTTCCACCTCCGGATTCACCAAAGTCTAGCCGAAAATAACTGGGAATCTTGTAGACAAAAGCAGCATTGTCCATTTAGAGGTATTGCAGCTTGTAGAGCTAATTTGCGGGCCTCATGGCATCACACCTTTGAATCTCTGTGTGAAGCTCCATACTCTGTATACCGTATCTATTACTTTAAATTCAAATCTACATCGCGCTCTTCTTCCCCAAGAAAGAGACGCCAAACAAAGAGTTGGCCTTGGCGGGAAAGTGCCCAAGATGGGACACCGCCAGGTTAACTCGAGATCAGTCCTTGGATACCGCTCCTACGATGTGGAGGTATCAAGTCCGACCTCCTGTTAACAGGTCATTTAGATTAGGAATTCTTGCCAATTTTAATTGTTAGTTTTATGCGTGTGTTATCATAATTTCTAACGACATTTTGTGCATAGAATTACCTCATTTACTTAATTGATCAAATCCCTGTCTGTCAATTGTCCGTATCACTATTGTCAAATAAAGCACTACGAGGAAAGTACTCTCAATTAACCCCCCCTGATTAATGACTGCAAGGTCATTAATCATTTTGATAGCCAAAGTGATTTTGGGCCTATATAATATATATATATATATATCTATATTATATATATATATATTATAATATATATTATTTTAATATAATATATTATATATATATATATATAGTAATATATATATATATATATTATATATATACATTTATGAGGTGGACTTCCGTAATATGTGGGTTAGTTAGTTAGGTTTATAGGTTACGGTTAGGTGAGGTTAGGTAGTTAGGTTAGTTAGGTTAGTTAGTTCTAACCCTTATATTGTATTTATTACCCTAAAATCTATGAAATTACGTTACATTTTTAATTGATTTTCGTTCCTGGAGTCAACCTTTTATAAAATAGCCACTATTAATATATACTATATTATATTATATATATATATATTATTATATATTATATATAATAATATATATATATATTATTATATATATATACTTAGTATGATAGTATATATATATATATATATATATATATATTAGAATAGTATGACATATTATATAGTAAACACTATCGCTCACTTGGGCAAAGTCCTAATATAGAATGAGGGAGTACTCATTTAACGTCCGATCAGGACCGAAGCCAAGCCTGGGAAGCAGAAAGCCTACATTCTCCCACCCTTAACCAATTGCGAAACCGGCGACCCTCGCTTTGTTTGGACAAATGCTCTACCACCTGAGCTATCAGGGCTGCGATTTTTATACAAATAAACAAATTAAAGCAATACATAAATTGCTCTAACTACCTTATTAAATATCAAAAATATATTGTAGAATTTTATTTATTATTTCATTATTATAATGATTATTTAGCAATATAATTATTGATTATTTTATTTTATTATTAATTATTATTATTATTATTATTATTTTATATTCATTTTATTATTATTATTATTATTATTATTATTATTATTATTATTATTATTATTATTATATTATTCAATTATTATTATTATTATTATTATTATTATTATTATTATTATTATTATTATTATTATTATTATTATTATCTATCCACATTCACTATATTTTACTATTCATCACTATTCACTATATTTTAACATTATTTTTACTAGAATTTGCATTATTTTCAATATTATCACTATCACCATTATCATTATATATTATCTTCAATATTATCATCATCCTTATTATCATTAACGTTATTACCATTATAATCCTTACTATCATAATTATTAAAATATAATATATAGTATTATTATTTTTAACACCATATCCGCGCATGACCGATGGGTCGTGTTAGCTGCAGAACGTATTCTTTATACCTCCACAATTATGCATGGGAAAATAAAAGGATGGAAAAAGAGGGTTTCCAGTACCTTAAATCAAGTAAAATCTTCATTTTCCTTGACTGCGAAGTAGTATATCCATCATTTAACGACAAAAACTCATCCAGAAGTAGTTTTAATAATTTTTAATTCCAAATCCAGAAATTCATAAAAAAAAACTAACTGTTATGTTTTCTTGCTTCACGTGTTATATTTGTCCTAAAATTCAATTAAATTATTTAAATTTCTTTAAAAGAACTTGGATAGAATAATTTTGCTGGCTCCTCCACTTATATATTCTAAGAAATTTTTCTTTGCATTAATATTTTTATTTCAATTATCAAACTAATTGAAATTCTATATTTGTTTAGTTGGATGAAAATTTTTTCACTGCTTTTAAACAAGAATCTGACTTCATTCTTGCATTCATTGAGAATTATCCTTTCCTTCTCCAAATAATTGATTAGAGCTATCTTTTATAGCAGTCCGCTGCTATCATATTTCAATCTCTTTTCTCACTCTTCTGATTTCTTCTTTACCAGCTGTTTCCAAAGCGTCCCAACCCGACAATATATATATATATATATATAATATATATATATATATAAATATATAATATATATAGATATATATATATTGAATATATATATATTATATTAATATAGTATATATATATATATATATATATATATTATATATATTGTCTTCCATTATTGTTTCTTTCTTTACCAATATTTACAACTATTATCAACTTTAATTTATATAATATATATATATATATATTATAATATATATATAATATTATATATAATATATTATATATATATATATTATATATATATAATATATATAATATATATTATATATATAGATTATAAATATATATTATATATATCTGGGTAAATAATTTATTATATATATATATATATAATATTATATATATATATAATATATATATTATATATATATATATATATTATATAATATATTATTATATATAGTATATATATATATATTTGTGTGTAGGTGCGTGGTGTGCGTGTTGTGTGTGTGTGCTGTGGTTGTACTTTTTATAAGTAAATAAATAATTATAACAATAAATAAATTAAATAAAGAAATAAAAGAATATAATAAAAAATATAAAGTAAATTAAGTTACAGATAAGAATAATAATAAATTATTTCAAATAAATGACTAATATTTTGAATATTTATATCGAT
>JABUQX010083083.1:0-39103 GCA_015478945.1 Trachelipus rathkii | reverse complement strand
TAATGTTTTTCTCCCCAAAAACCTCGCAACAACAACAACAAAGAAAGGCTTTACAACCAACCAACCGAAATCTCGGAAGGATTTTCTTTCATTGAGACTTTTTCTTTTCTCTTTTTTATTACTATTCCCAAGATGTGTTTTTTAAAACGTTTAACTTTACGCTCAAATAGAGATTATTCAAATAGAGATTATTCACACCTATGTGTAGTGAGCACCTGGGAATTAAAATACACTCATATACACCTTTGGATTTTTTTATTCGTAAGCATTGTTGTATAATGGACACAAATATACATACAGTTACACCTTTGATATTTTTAAAAAATTTATTTTTGACGTGTTTTATTTCCCCTTTAAGTTAAGGAGGTTGGAATTTCAGACAACACATCTTAGGGATTGACGTTGATAGTATTACCGTGCCCAGTCCGACAGAATTTGTGAGTATATAGGGGACTGGGGGTGGGGTGCAAGATGACGACTGACGTTTGATCAATTATCCGAGATTTAACCTTGATTATAGTTTAATCTCACACATTACATTAATTCGTTATCTATTGGAAAATAAATACGATTTAAATAATAAAAATAATAAAAAAGGAAAAGGTAAAAAATACTCTAAAAAGCAGATTGATATATTTAAATTTTGAGTAAAACTAAAAATTTTCAATAATTGTTGTCCAAAATTTTTTTTAAGTCAAATATATCTCCAGCTTTTGTGGAAACGATGTCCAAGGCAATGTTATACACCCATTTATAACTTAAAAATGTTTCCAAAAAAACAAAACTTTTACTCTCGAGACAATATAAGTAACATTAAAGAATGGTATTTTTATTAACATATGCGATTTCTATCACTTTCATGAAGCTCCGCCCCTTTCGGAATGGTACACGAAGCTCAGCCCCTTTTGATTAGCACATGTCCATAGTTGGGTTGACCAAGCACCGAAATTTTTCCGCACCCTACCATACATCACCAGAAGGTCGTACATCACTACCAGTCTACCACACACATTACTTCTTCTCATTTTCCATGGTCATAAAATGTTGACTACCTGATTTCAAAAATGTTTCTGTTTTTCTAGTAGCTACACATCAGTTTTTTTAAGATACAGTGTCAGCCTAATCGGTAAAACCTGACCCATCTTGATCTATAAATTTATTTACATGCAGCCATTCCCCAATCTTCAGCATCATTTCTCAAATGGTTTACCTGTACTTAAAATTTTAAAAGAATTCCACCAAAAGTAGTAATTTAAATGAAGCTGAACTGGACTGTTAGAGAATGAAATTCATTTATGTCGAGTTATATGCCTCTCTTTTGTAGCGCACTCCTCTGCATTAATGAACTTTAATAGATAATGGCAGTAAGCAAGAATATGAGAATTAGATAGACCAACCATAAACATGAAGAATAAATGTATCAAATATATAGAATATATATGGGAAAGAGGATAATACTGAATTTATATAGTAAATATACCTATAAGTAATATATACTTATAATATGATTGGCTGCCCATAACTCGTAATGACTGAATGGCATGGTACTTGCTAGCCTTTGATGAACGAGTACAGTTCCCTTCATCGGTAAGGTCCTGCTCTCGAAACATAAAGACAGCAAACATCTTCATCTTTATCTTCTCGTCTTATCCAGATATTGCGTGCATTCACTTTCCCTAACTGTCCGCCGCTACATAAGAGAAGAATGTGGTCTCGACACTAAAAACAATCTCAATTTGAGTTTTTGTCACTATTATTTATTAATCTTTCAAACATAATTTATTCATCCGCTACTAAGAAAATATCAATTTTCTTTTTGTGTGTCCCAGATATTTAAAATTTGCTAAATGTGATACAAACATTCATAACTAATTGAAATCCAAATTCTTTAACAAATGCTTTCCTTAAATTATACTCAAACAATTTTGTTTTAATATTCTAATATTTTATGCAAGCAAACGGTCAATGGTCTTGATAATAAACGTTAATAGGCACCTTCGATACATGGAATTCCAAAAAAAAAATATTTAATGTTGACGTTGACGGATATTTTACAATAAAATTAATGTTGGCCTGCAATGAAATACGTTCTTCAAGGCCTATACTAGACATATTTATGAATATTTTTGCAAACCCTTTGTACTATATTATACTATATTATATATGATATTTATATATTATAGATATATATAATATAAGTATATAATATGATTACATATATTAACTATATATTATTAATATAATATATAAATAATAGAATATATAGTATATATATAATATCAAAAATATATACGTATATATTATATATATATATATGATATATTATTATATATATATATTTTATACTATATTATTATATATAATATATATTATATATATAACTATTATATATATAATATTATATACTATAATACTACTATATATATATATAGATATATAATATATTATTATCATATATATTATAATATAATATACATATATTATAATATATAATATATATATATAGTATATATATATATAATTAAATAGTATATATATAGATATATTATATATATTATAGCAAATTGTATATAATAATATTATAATATATATATAATAATATATATATCGTTATATATATACGTATAAGCTTCTATTAACTATATAAATATATTTAATATTATATATATATATATATATATTATAATATATATATATATTATCTTAATATAAACAATATACGTTATAATATATATATAATAAATAATATATATATATACATATATATAGTAATATAAGTATTGATAAATATACCTAATCATATATATATATATATATATAATATAATATATTAAATAAAGAAATATTATATAATACATACTACTATATTATATATATAGCTATATCTATATATATATATTAGCTATACTATAATATATATTATATAATATATATATATATACATATTACTATATATATACTATTATATATTATATATATAATTTATATCATAATATATATATATATAATACTCTATATATATATAACTATATTATTTATATATATATATATATATATACTTATTAATTATACTATATATATATATATCATATAATATATATATACCTATATATATATTATAATAAGTATATATACATATACTATATTTATAATATATATATATATTATAATATATATATATATAGTATATATATATTATAGTATTATATTATATAATATATATGATATAGTATATATATAATATATAAGTATATGAAAATTCCTATTTGCATAATCTTCAAAATACACTACTAAAAGATCTGTAAATCTCACTGAAAGTAAAAATATATTTATTATTATTGTAAATACCTCTTAAAAATACTTTTTTAATTAACTAATTTCTCATTCGTTTCTTTCACATCCAATAAAGTTTTCCCTAAGCGCAATAATATTTAGTCACTAAAATAATATTTTCTTTGCATTTAGCTGTGGAGATTGCCACGAAATAACAGATACATTCCTTTTATGATTCATGATCAATCGGAACATCTGTCTAACACGTACCGGATCGACATATAAAACCAAAAAGAACAAGATCGCTCCGAAGCTCATTACTTAGACTTCAACCAACCTAATACTACAAAGTAAATAGAGCGTTAACAATAGTATTTTTTTAACTAGTGAGTGTAAACAAAATACTATTGGTAGAAAAAGTAGAGTAAAACACTACAGTCAAATTTGGGACTTAGAAAGATAATTTTACTCTTGAAAATCATTCCAATAATATTTTACCTGAAAAATTTTCAGTCGAAAATTTCGGGGGGGGCCAATTTCGGATAACTGAAAGAAACTTTTACAATAATAAATGCGAAATTTTAAAGAACTCGATCCTAAAACCCGACTCTTAAAAATTTTTATCAAAATAACTTAAAATATTATACTATTTAAAATTCAGTCAACTCGATAATTTCCTGTCAGTAGTCAACTGTCAAACAACTTAGGAGACACTTTGGAATATTGAAATTTTAATTCTTTTTCAAAATATCAATATTCAGTAATCATTAAAGTTTATTTTAACATGTTTTATTTGAATTTATTTAATTTGAATTTACTTTTTTCAATTTTTAAAATTCATTTAATTACTTAATATTTTGAAATTCTAATATTCATCTTAAATATTTAAAACCATTAAATTTTACTTAAATTGAAGTTTGGATCTTATTTTAAAAAAATTGTTTAAGAAAGTTCCTATCACTTGACTAGTGATTCTTAGTCAACCAATAACTAACTATTGACAAATAATAATAAATCATAATTACATAATATAATAATAATAATAATAATAAATAATAATAATAATACATAATAATAATATCATATAATAATAAAATAATATAATTTAATAATTAATTATAATAAAATGAATAATATCATACAATCAATAATAATAACTATAATAAATAATATTGCATTGTCTAGCCAGACACAATCCACGTCACCGATATGTTTACTTTTTTCAATATCCATCTAGCATCATACCAGGAGAAAATTAAGCAATAAACATTCACATACCTGTGGATGATAATGAACTGGGTTGTAAAGTATAGCTTTCACCGCATCGTGAATTATGACACACACAATGAATTATCTATTATTATAAGGATTGAAATACTATAATTATATATATATATATATATAATATAAGTATATATATATATATATACTAAGTATATATATATATATAACATATACCCTATATATTATATATATATATATATATATATTTCTCTAGCATAACAAAATACTTAAAATATATATATTACTACATATATATAATATATATATATGAGTAGTATTAATTATATAATATATATAGAATATTAATATATAATTATATATAAGTTTATATTATATAATAGACAAGCATATTTAATTAGTATGAGTATATATTTATTACTTATACATTACGATATAATATATATATAAGTATTATATATATATAACTATAATTACTACTATATGTACGTAAAATATCTACCGAAAAAAACAAAATGTGAGACCGTACTTATCACATAAATGTATATTTACCATGTAAACACATTATATATGCAATACCGTAATGACCTATGTAATAATACGTATAACAAATAGCTTATATATATAAATAATAAAGGTGTTTCTCCCCAATTTTGATAACAATACAGTAATATTAATATAATATATATATATATAATATATATATATAGCTATATTAATATATATATAGCTATATAATAATATAAATATATATATAATTAATATATTATATTAATAATATATATATATATATTAATATATAAAAATATACTAGTTCAGCATTGAATTTTAATCATGTTTTACAAATAATTGCAGAAGCGCTTTATATAATAGGATCGGCTGTTGGTCCTTCGGCCCCTAACTTCGGCTAATAGCTTAGCTATTTAACTAGGCCTTTCAGCCCAAAACTTCAGCATCACTAATTTTAATCACTATACTTTTTAATCTATAGAAGCTTCACGCGTGATTGACGTCTTTCTATTTTAGACTTTTTTTTCATAGAAGAATAAACTATGTAATATATTTTTGAATGAACTTTCGAAATTTAACTAAAATTATACCTTCAACTATCTCAACAAAGATTTGAGTGAAATCTTGAATACCTGTTACATGAAAAACTTAGAAATAAACTTTGTCTTAACATAACGACTATAAATAATTATACGATAATATAATCTATAATAAGCATTAGCTTAAATAACATATTAACAAACTGGAGCTAATTATCATAACCCAACGCTCCTACAAACAAGCACAGTGTCATTGCTCAGAATCACACCAGTGGCGTCACTGGTATTTTATAATTCCTATCAGAGACGTAAGGTTTGGCTAAATATCCGCATTAGAAAACCGAAATACCCCTAGACCAAAAACCCGACAAAAATCTTCTTGTTCAATTTAAACGACATCGAGGATGCGGTGATAATAAGAATCTCGAAAGATAAGGGTTGAGAAACAGTCGTAATCATTTATATCAGCTGTCTAAAACATATATCCCAAAAAACCAAGTCTTCACAGAATGGCGCTCACAGAAACATAGGACTTATTTACATAGAGCACCAAGAATAGCTGCTCGAGCTTAAGTCAATAATCCGTAAAGCAGAGAAACAAGTTCGACAGTATTACTACTGCAGTATATAAAGTAAAAGCGACTGAAAAGAAAAAAATCAAACACTCAACCTTTATCGCATGATAAGCTGCGAAAAACAATCACGAAGCAATCACGAGGAAAAACGCTACAAAATAAATTTCAAAAGAGTCTCCGAAGGGTATCACCAGGAGCAAAAATGAAAATGGACCCCTCACTTCCAAACATCACCTTCATGTGTGGCGTTATTAAAGAAGCCTAGACCGATAAACTCAAAAACACGGAGAAAATGAACTCCCGGTTAAAAACGAGCAACCGCCAACAGAGGAACCACCAAGGGAAAAGACGGGTTCAAAATCTATCAAAGTAGAGTCAGTCTGAATTTCTTAGAATTGTATGCTATTTAGTATTAATCCCTGATTTTGCAAGTGCCGAACAATAAATTTCGGGGTTATGTATTAAATAATATATTATATTATAAGATATATATTTTATATATATATCATATATATAGTATATACTATACTATTATATATATATAGATATATATAGTATATATTATATATATATAATATATATATAATATATATATATATTATATATAATTATATATATATATATAACTATATATATATATTATAATATATATAATATATAATATATATATATATATATATTATAGTATTTAATATAATATTATATTTAGTGGCATAAATTTCTTCTTGCTGTGAGTACGTAAAGAAAAGATCGACGGCCAGTAAAACCACAAAAATCCCTTAAAGTCACTTAGAAAAACATCACGTAATTAGCGTAATCATCTGCACTAGATTTATATAATACAAACTATCACTTGCAAAATTTCTCACTCTCATCACATCTCTTCTCACTAATAAATAATTAATAGCAAGAAAACACTATTAACACAACATCCGCACCAATGCTTTGCAAAAACACCTTATAAAAAGTTTTAATAAACCGGAAAATAGAATCAAAACAAGGTAATTTGCAGACACTTCATCTAAAATGTAGTAATAATCAATCTCAAGACCGAGAAGTCTATTAAGAAAACAACCTAATTATTTTTTAAATAAAAACAAGGCTAGACACAATATGATAAAGAGTTATATATATAGTATTACTATATATATATATTATATAATATATAATATTATAATATATTACTTTATAATAATAATATAAATATATATATATAATTATAATATAATTATATATAGTATATACTCATATTACTACATATATATAACATATGATGTGTTGTGAATGTCAGTGTAAGATTTTTCTCCAGAAACGTGGTGTGTCTACCTTTAGCAGCATCACGAGTGTCTTAACTTTAAAATATTTCCTGAAAAATTGGAAAACCAGTTATTTTTTCATATTGTAGTAATAACGCTATAAAGCTTAGTTCAGTAACTTATGCGATCAATATGTTTCTTTATTTACCTAATAATAATTGTTTGCTTCTTCACACAAGAAGGTCATAGATTTCTTTCTCAATCACCACATTTCAACACTTAAAAATCACCTGAATCTTTACCAACATACAGACAGTGAAGGTTAGTAAGAAATATGTACGATAATAGATCTTATATCATAACTAATATATTATATAATAATATATATTATATAGTTATATTATAATATATATATATATATCTATATATATCATATATATAGATAATACATATATATATATTAGTATATATATATATACTATATATATATGTATATATAGTTTATATCATAGTACTACACGAGAAACGGGACACGTAATCACCATCCACACAAACTGATAACAGAATAGAAGACTTCAAAAGGAGCCGCCGAGGTTAAAAGGCATATGTCCTATAGCTATACATAATCATAAAAGTTAATAGCTAATAAGATCATAGGATATAGCTTTGCTATTAATAGATATAGGCTTATTCTATTCTTCTACACGTGCGTCACACCCGGTCTAGCTGCTCTATTCCTAGGTGTTATGGGTACGGCGGGGGGAACACGATTGGTGCGACATTAGAAGGTGCTAGGATGCTTCCTTCTATGAGTATTACCCTAGTTTCCTTTCTAGCCTTTTTTAGCCATGACATGTCCTACGTCCCTAATACACCCGACTTAGTCCCAACCCCTAGGATTATTTGTTACGGGCAGCTTCGATTTGTGGTATTCAGAAGATGCTAGAGCTTCCTTCTATGAGTTAATTACCCGTACCCCCCTTATCCTAGCCTTTCTAGCATACTATAACCTACATATAAGAAACAGCCCGGTTTTGTCGACTCCTAGTTATAAGTGTATGAGGAGGTCGAATGTGCTTATTAGATGAGCTAGGTTGGTTCCTCTATAATATCTACCCATACCCCCCTTTTCTACACCCTTCGCAGACGACTTATCGTACTTCTTTCTTGTTTAAAACATATTCCGACATATTAGCCCATCCCGAGTACTCCCATTTAAATCACACTGCATATGCAATCCGATATCCTGATGTCTTACGAGCGGAATCAATTCATTCCTAACAAGATGTTTGATTAGATGATTAACCCTCCCCCCACTTGACCTGTCCGCTTACTGCATCCAACATTGCAATTCTGCATGCCCAACTGTGCAAAATGTTTCAAACAAATGCACATTTTTGCAACTTGCAAACATTATTGCAACATTTACTGCACGAAATCCTTATTTTGCGATATTAACACTTATATAGGGTCAAATCTAATATGTTTTCGGCTGTGCGCTAGAACTTTCTCCGACGAAGTCAACGACCGCATTGGATCGAAAATCCAGAGGCTCTGGCGCACGCCACCGCCCCGCACCCACCTGTGTCGTTACTACATCTCATCTTATCTTTCCGCCTTTTGCTCGCCATCTCCGTACTTTCTTATACACCATCTTACTATCCTTTTCTTCTCTCATTGAACATCTCACTATTCGATACCTATTCTCAGAATCCGCATGCCAAACTATGTCTTCTCAGTCGTCTCTTAAGTATACTATAATTACTCATTTTATATCCTATTAAATACTTTTAACTTATATACATGTAATCATATACTATTATATATAATATATACGTATTATATATATTATATTATAATATATCATATTATGAAAGGAGAGAGCGAGAAAAGAGAGAGAGACCCGCTTTTTAGCACCCCTACGGAGAAGGGTGCGCCTCGGAGCTGTATCCCTCCTCTTAATATATTTGGATCTCCCTTATAACCAACCTCTTTTTATGTCTTTGACCCTTGATATTTCGGTCTTGACCATTGATATCGCCTTGATCCGTATCAAGGCCTGAAATTGACCTATCATAAAAGTTCGTGAGGATTAAGTGATATTAAGTCGAGCACATGTAGTATTATCTACGCAGTACCCCTCTGCTGTGAGGAACATCGTCCTATACATTGACAGGTCGCTGTTGGAAACTAACTTTCCCATGAGCAAGAACTTGTAATAAAATGTACTGACCACATACTTAACCCAGACACGACACACCACACACACCACACACCATCCAACACACACACACACACACACACTACACTCGATACTTTTGATGCCTACAACTGTAATTACTCACATATATGCCCTCAGCACTTTAGTACCTGGCCTTTATTTGATCCTCAACTTTCGATACTCAACTTTAATACCGTCAACTTTGATACTCAACTTTGTCCTCAACTTTGATACCTCAAACTTAGATATCTCAGCTTGATGTCTCAAACCTTGCTTGTCTCAACCATTTGATGTCTCAAACTTTGTCTGTCTCTCAACTTCTGTCTGTCTCAACTATTGATAGATCAAAGTTTTAATGTCTCAGCTTTAGACTCAATCTTTTAAGTCTCAGCTTTTGAGACATCATCTTTGTTACACGGAAAAAAAGAATGAGGAGGAGTAAGAAGAAGAAGGAAGAGATAGCCGGTGCATAAGCTGAAGGGCGGGGGGTGAAGAAATAGAAGAAGTGTTCCAGGAGCACATATAGAATATAAGAATGAGAAGAAGAATGAGAAGAAGAGGTAGAAGAAGCAGAGTTCGTATAAACACAGTCTTACATTTTTTTATTTTTTTGTATTTCAATACAGGTATTTCAGTTGTCGTGACAAGCTTTCTTCATCCAAAGTTAAAGTTCAACGTTATGCAGATAACAACGTTAAAGTTAAAGTTAAATTTTCAGATTGAGGGGGATAAGATTTTACATTTTTCCGGCCTTTAAAATAAAATAAAAGTTTTTGAAAAGAATTTTGTTTTTCCAAAAAACCATTCTTTCTTATTATGAAAATATTCTATGTCTCGAGAAAAGTCAAAAATTTGGTTTTTTAAAAAAAGGATGAACTTTGACCGATTTGACCCATCGAGTCAGTATGGAAAAAAGAATTGTCAAGTTTTGTGAGTTTGTAGATATATTAAGAACCAATAAAGCAATAGGCAGTAAGACACTACAACAAACAGCCACCGAGGGTCCCCACCACCCTCACCCCCCTCGTGTTTTACTGTTTTACTCGCTTTGACCCATATTAATTATTAATAAAATATATATAACCCTCATTTTCTTTTACAAACTATAAACATTCTTCATCATAACACCAGTCTATTTCATCTCTCCTACATAACACAGCAGATAATAATAATATTTTTATGCATAAAACATTAATTAAAAATCAAGTTTATTATGAACTTAAGCATAGTCAGAGATGAGTAAAACAAGTTTTTTTTTTTAAAAATGAATTTAACTGAAAAAGTGCATTATTTAAATATAAATATATATAATATATATATAAATATATACTATAGATTAATTTATATATATATTATAATATATATAATATCTTATACTGTAAAAAAATAATAGAACAATATATTTATTTACTCTATAAAATGTATTCAACTAGTAATATATATAATTATATAATATAAATATACTTAGTATATGCCATGATCCTAATTGACACTAAAGTTCTTATAATTCATATTCTATAAATATATATATATAATACTAATTATTAACGAGATTATACAATGTTCGTTTAATGAATACTTTAAAATACCAGAATCACATTGCACAGACACACAAGTTTTTAATAATATTATTATGAATATATATTATATAATATATACTATCATATATATAATATATAATAAATTATATAGAATAATTAATATATATTATATAATCGTATATAATAAATAATATATAGTAATCATATTACAACGAACTTCTAAATGTTCAGAACATACACATGTCGTTGCTAAGATTACTTACCACAAGTCTTTTTTAATAATATATAATATATAATAATATATATATATATTATATTATATATTATATATTATATATACTATATAATAAATATATATATACAAATATAATAATATATATAATATACTAATATAAATATATTTATATTCAATAACATCTTGCGCAGACACAATGGGAATGAAGTTGAAACTGTAGCATATTCTCTATATAAGCTCCACAACCTCCTATTCCTTTGAAATATAACTAGGTAAAAATATCTCCGAGAGGCCTACCAACCCATTCTTCAGCATTTCCAGCTCTATGATTGCATTTGCTCATGCAAAGAGAAGTTAAAAAGGTATCAACTATTATATGTCGTCAGCACAGTCCTAATTACATTCTAATAATTAAGGTTTCCCCATACTTCAAGTGTAAATCTTTATAAAACAAACCATCTATGCTAGACTTTTAATTCGTCAAGTATGACGACATGTCAACTACTGCATGTAAATATTTATTTTTTATTTATAACAAGTTGTAATATTTTTTCTTTTCTCTTATCTTTCTATTTTGCGAACTGACCACTCAGAACGCCTATTCTTCTACGCATGCAAATTTAGCTGATGTAAGGGTTTTCCAACGAACTCTATTACCTGTTACTTAACTATCTTTTAAACAGTACTATCTCTCGTAATACTTTTTCAGTTCAAATCATCCAATCTCAGCATTTCTTTTATTACCCCTCAACTCGCCTTCGTCTTTTATCTCGAATTTCACCTTATCGACGCAGACTGTATCAGATATCAATACCTCAGCCTCGTCTAACCCCATTTCTTTCCACGGTGTCAATTAAATCACGAGGAATCTTCAACAGAAATGTCACAACATTCCAAAGAGTGTTAATCATGCAGTTGACTCATACCTAACCATTAGGAATACAGAGCTCTACTGTTAACCGATTCAAACCCATTAGTTAACTTCATAAATCAATATAAAATACACTCTGCCATCTATCTGCAATACACTAACTGCATTCCTATAAATATGTCAGTAACCCAAGCTTATTGCGTCGCTAGTATTGAAGAGACGCCATGATATGTTCAGCGCAGATTTGAAATATTTCGACGAACGAAACTTTGGTCAATAAAAACAGTGCTCCCACCTCTCTATAGAAATTAATGAATTTACTCCCATATATTTGATCCAATTTAAAACTAACTATCATGCTTCATAACATAACCCGCCCGTTTCTAACACTGCTTGGAACCTTCTTATATCGATCATATAGGTCCTTCATAACTACTAATAACTCTTCCAGAATACTCACGATTCTCAACTCAGCATATGTCATGCATTTATATGTGAGGATTAGTTGACTCGACATACTACGCTAATATCTTGACATGGAGCATAAGCTGATATTACCTATATATATGTATCAAAGGATTGCGTCTTATCTCTTCAAAACAATTACCATGATCAGAAATATTCGCATTCGTTGCAATACCTTTAATACTAACTATCAACTCTCGTATCATCTCTATAATGCACATGACATTCACCATCATTTAACGTCCTGTTAAAAAGATTAAAAACTATCTTAACTGTAATATATCTTAGAGTTCATTTTATATTCTACGTATTCATAGTTCATGCCCCATATAACACATTAAGAAATTTTACCTTAAGATCGGATATAAGACAGCTAGAGAGGTTTGTTAAGGCTTCTAATACCGAGACATTCCTCCTCCTGCACTCCTATTAATATTTTTGTCTCTAGTTAATTAATTATATTTATTATATCATAAATATAAATCATTATAATATATAATTATAATATTATATATACTTTATATTATATTATAGTATAACTTATATATATACATATATATTATATATACATATAATATATATATATATATATTTATCTGTTAAATACATATAAATACACGCAATATTAACGTCATATAACTGTGAGAAACTGTATAATTAGTATATAATATAATACTTGAATGTATCCTCTACAATGAATGCGGCTTACGAACATCATTAAGATTAGATCGATCCAATCCTTACACAAATGCCAGCTATCTTCTTTATTAGATAGAATATCACTTTTCAAACTTACCTCAACTTCCATCCCAAGCTACATCACGACTGCAAGTATCTTCCGTCACACTACCATCTGATTCTTGTGCAGATTCCATTCACGTAAAAGGGAAGCTTCAAGCTGACGAATAAAGGTATTATGAACATTAAGCGAAAGCCTAAACTGATTAATTTAATATTTCCGAATATACTATATATATACACCAATATTAACGTATATATACCTGTAGAATACTGTAATTTTTATAGTATATACTAGAAGTAGAAATAAAAACATACTATATACTATTCTTATAATAATATTATACTAACTATAATGTCAAGGATTTGGATGCTGATTTTCATGCTTGACATATCCTTATATCTATATTTCCCACTTACTCTGTGATTGGCCTGAACCATATCCTTTACCTTTCCGTATTGGATTGAAATATCCCTTATCTCTTAGATTTGTGTTTGTTCCAGTAATATTGCTTATTACATTATTCTTTCTCTCGAAACTTATTTCATCGTCATATTCGTTTTTAGTATTTGAACGTGGGTAGACGGTTGTAGCTCTGTTGTAAAATGTGTTCTTATTTCCCATGCAGTACATTCCTACAGGTAGAAAGGTCGTTCTTGATAAATACACCTCTATACGTAAAATTGTGCATTTGGGAAATCAATATTTCGAAAAGTGATGTATCCTTCTTAAATACACAAGAAAGCCAGACGGTTTCACCTACCTTCAAATGTATGACCATATGAATATTAACAACGTTTTTATGAGTTCCGTAGACGATCCATTACTATGTGTAATTGCCATCATGCTAACGAATGCGTGACATGACACACTATTAAGTCACACTGTGTCATTTAAATCGTTGAGGACGATCAGTTCATCAGTGGGGGGAGAATCATGATGAATCAATCGAAATACTTTAACCTTCTCAAAGATATCCTAGATTACGAATATTATGGATACTAGAATATGGCAGAGACGCGAAAGATACAGTTATTTAACCCCACAAATATATGGTTTTCTTATTAGAGGCACATTCCCAGATAAAATATTATGGGTCGAAGTTCAGAGAGAAGAGAAAATGTAGTAAAACACATTGCTTAAAACAGAAATGTTAACCGATAAGTTACTTGCAGCTATAGATATTATACGACGCATACTTATAAATTTAAAAAAACTCGTTACCATATAAGATCTCGGAACAATATATATTATCATCTTAGCTTCGCTAAGATGTTATACCTTTATTCGTCAGCTGAAGAAATCCCTTTACTGAATGAGCCATAACCCAAAACATACTGTTAGTGTCCAGGAAGAACTTGATCGTAGTTACTCTGGGAATGCCAGATTAGGAAATTGAAAAAGTATAGTATATCTAATAACGAAGATAAACTGGCATTTATTGTAAGGACTTGGACCGAATAAATCTTAATGATGTCTCGTAAGCCCCGCATTCATGTAAGAACAATTCACAGTCATATTAGTATGATAAATATTAAACTTACTTATAATATTATATATCATATAATAAATATATATAATATATTATAAAAATATTATATATATATATGATATATATTATATATATATATATAGATATATATATATATTTTTAGTATATATATATATATACTATAATATATATCATATATATAATATAATCATATTCGTTGTTGTATATATATATATTATTACTTATTATTATTATATTATTATTATATTATATTATATATTATATTATATATTATTAATCTATCAACTCATTTATTCATTATTATTTATATTATTTGTTTGTTTCATTTAATATCGTGTATTGTTTTGTTTTGTCAAAGATCATTTTTCTACATTGGTAATTTATGAATATAGACCTCACACTTTGTCATACATATATATTATCATTTTAGTTCTATAGGCCTAATCCCTCTGTAAACATGTTTATCGCTGTCGATGTAAGGGCGATTAATGGACTTTCTGAGCTTGATAAGCGTATGTCTGATAAGTTGTTACCTTTCTTATGCATTATGTTGCAAATATATTATCTATATAATTTGAGACTTTTACTATACAAAGTATTCTTCCAGTACTATATTTTCCAACTACAGCTAACATCAGGCTGCTCTTTCCATACCCCCAAATTGTTAACACATAATTTACGAGACCCTTGATTATTCCTGAGGCTTGTATCTTTTTATTATCGCTAAAACCTAATGGCTGATATTACATAGCCATGTATTCTACTGGTAGGTGTACATAGATACACCTTCTTGTTCATTTCTGTGCAAGAATTCCTCCGTTATTATTTGACACCTGGAAGAAGCTGGTAATGGCGAGTATGTTGATATCTGATTACATCGCCATCATAGAAAATCCATTTAGAAACGAAAGCAGAGTGAGTTATTAATGAATAGAATGTTGTTCTCTCATATTGCCGAATAGCTGTTAAACAGTAATTGAGGACGTAATATCTGAAACTTACTCAGCGCCCTAACACTTCACTAGTACAAAGAATAGGGATTGCTGTTTACATCGCATGACGAATAGTACAAGCCTTGTTAATAAAAAAAAAAGAAGAAAATTAATGGACGGCCAGCAGTGTCGTCGTCCTTTTTTATTCCGCAAAAAACTGTTCGAGAAATTTTAACGTCCGAAACAAAACTACTCCATTCACTGGGACAAAGACAATTTCTCGATCGCGACGTTCGAAACCTGATGGACGATAATTTAAGATCGTATAAAGTTTTCATATCAGAAGAAAACGCGAAAGAAAAATTTCTAAACCTTCCCTCGGAATTTAAAATCATTAACGGTGATGACGCTTACCTGAGATTACCGAGCGTTAAAATAATTATCTCGACCGATGAGGATGAAATAAATCGCCCTTTAACGGAAGAAAGCGATAACGAAAAAGCTTTCTCTTTGCTTCGATATTGCGTATGGAAAAATGGATCGAAAGGTGAAAAACCGCCCTGCGGACTATTTTCTCGAAATAAAAATTCTTCTGAGAAACCCCTTTTCTCTACATCCGACTGTATCTCGACACTCTTACAAAAAACCGATAGAGCGGTTTTAATTAACGACGGAGATTACGACGGATATTACGACTTTGTTGATAAATCTCGATGGAAAGATAAATATACGCAATTATTGACTAAAATTAACTTGTTAAAACGTTACTTTCCTCTGTATTACGCCATCAAATCGAATTTTACGGCGATCGTGGCAATTCATCCGAATCGTAAAAAATTTCCTCTCCTAATTCTTTTGAACGCCTTCGAATATTGCCTCAGCGCAATTATTAATTACGAACCCTCGGTCGAAAATGTGGATTATATTTTCGCTTCGGTGTTCACCAAAAATATCGATGAGGCGAACAGCGATTTCTGCAAAGCGAAAACGCTTATACGACAAAGAATATTTACGACCGTGAAACTCTTTTCATCGGCCATCGCGGAATTCGTTAAAACGGATTATAATCACGGACGTCTTGCTCGTGACCTCGAACGTGACGCGGATTCCTTTATTCTTTCCGCTATGAACGGCGATAAGAAAACTAATAATAATAATAATTTGTTTAAATTTATTGATCACAAATCGGTGTGCGAGAACGAGCATTCGTGCATGACCGTCGGTGTTCTTTACGAAGCCATATTTTCTCAAAAGACGTGCTCCAATTTGCTAAATTTGATCAGGGGGACGGAATTTAAATTTTTAATGAATCGCGGCTGGATAGTAAATAATAGATCAAAATCCAAAGACTCGGGAATACTACAATATTGGTGGGAGAGCGACGGCGAAGACCAACGAACGGTCAAAGACGTCGTAACCGATTATTGGACTGAAGGGCGACGAATCACATTTAGAAACATACAGCTAATAAACACTCATTCTCTGCTATGGGCTTCCCTTTTTTTAATCGCCTCGCGAGATTTTTCCACGACCGATCCTCTTCGGGACGACGGTGGCTGCGACCTCGGCGAGCGTTTGCCGATAAACGAGGCTAGAAATTATAACTTCGCGCGGAAAAAAACATTACTGAGTTCCAAAACGTTATTTAGCGATTTTATGACTCATCATGTTTACGTCATGACCGGTTGCTCATTTTGCGAACTCAATTACCCGCTTAAATTTAAATACGCCGTGGAAATGAACGATTTCATTATTCGCCATACTCTCCTTAAAGAAAAGGGTGAAGAAGACAAGAGCGAATTGCATATTCTAGCTAATAGTTTAATACGCGAGGAAAATTCTAAAGGTAAAGATATCCATCTTTGCGCCAAGGACTATATCGGTTTTTTCGTGAAATATATTCTTAGCCACGACGGCGAAGAATACATTTTGCAATTAAAAGAGTTGCAATCGCTAACGTACTTTTCGTCTTATTTGTTTCTTCTACTGTTGCTGATGGGGGACCCCGTTGTTCGTGAAACTATTTTCACGGAGGAGGAAAAGAGTAAAATTTTTAATACCGAGAGTAAGAGTGTCGCGCAATTTATTTCCTTTTCTCAAACCGTGTCTCTCTGGCTCTTGCGAAACGTGATCGGGTTACAATCGAAGAAACCGATATTTCCCTTAAAGGGGATTTTGAACGAAAATGAAATCGAGGTTTTCGAGCGTGTTTTTATAAAAATATTTTCAAACGATAATTTCGTTCTAGAAAAGTACGAACGATACCTCACCCAAAATGGGTTTGAGGACGTTGCTGAGTTTGTGAGGAGAAGAGAAAATAAAAGCAGATTGGCGGGAATAGGCGATAGTAACTTTGACGACGACGAAGAAGTAGAGGGCTTCAGCGCCGGTCTGAAAAAACGAGGACGCGATCTATCCGGCGGCACTTTTTCCGAAAGCTCGAATTTCTTTTCCCAGCACCGTACTGAAGAAGAACTCCTAGGGGCGAAAGTTATTCCGTTTTTTAAGGGAGAACGAAAAATTAGGGACTCGGTTTTATAATTGACGTATTTTCGAATAATTTACTAATAATATTCTATATTTTAATCGTAAAATAAAATTTTTTGCTTCTTAAAATTTTTTTATCAATAACTCACGAGGACCGAGACGACCCTTGAAGGGGATATACCGAGGTCGGGTTCCCTTGACGGCGTCACTATGATAAAGTGTCGTTGCTCGAGTGCCCGAAAAGCGACCTAAAACGATCGAACGGCCATTTAATTACGGACGAACTATCGATAAGCGCGTTAATCTTTCCTTTAGTGACGTTTCATCGCGCCCTATTATAGCTCGACGGTCTAGTTCAAAACCCGAAAAAAAAATTCACAATTTTTTTCTGGAGGCCGATTTTCGGAGAGTGATTTCGAACTAGACGTTCGAGTTATATTGGGGGGCGATGCGCTTGCAATTTTCATAAACTTATTTCAAATTGGAAGGATAGTAGTTTTGTATATTATTATCATTATTATTATTATTAGATATTAATACAAATACCTATTTTATTTAAATTTATTCATTTTTATTTGTTTCGCAAGGGAGCTGGCTATAAATAGCTTGAAAGTTTTTGAACCATAGCCAGTAGAATTTTGAAAGTAAAAGTAAACGACTTCGCAGAAGTTGAAAGAAAATATACCGAGCTTAAATTACAGCTCACCAACCAGTTGACTTATAGCGGGCTTGCGTAATCCACTGCTTGATTCGTACATCCTCGCCTTCGAAGACTCTCAGATCTTCTTTTTCGTTTTTTTGAAGATATTTGAAGATCCCCATACGTATATTTCTAAAATGAGTTCTAGAAGATTATCGTATTTCGAATATCCTTCATTCGGTTTCGTGAACAATTGGAGATACCGGCTCCAATTTCACTGCATGAAAAACGGATTTAATTTTTTTAAATTTATCCACACGGACAGTTTAAGCTATTTCTATATAGACATCGAAACTATGATGAAAATATTAATATTCTTAAATATGTCGTACGAATGCAAACACACTACTTCTTACGAGAATATATTCGAGCTACCACCCATCGAATGTTCAAAAGAAGCGCATTCCGACGACGAAGAGGAAGAAGAAGAAGATTCGTCTTCAACGAGTTTAAACCATAAAGGCCGAACCAAATTTTTGAGGCTCAAATGGGAACGTCAAACCGGTGAAGTGGGATTTGACTACGTTTCATTCGAGGCTTGTCGATATTCCGGCGAAAGATTGAAGACCACGCGCAAGTTCCACATAAAAGGAAGAAGGAACGTCGATGATTTCGTCGGGCTTATAACTCGAATTAGGGAATTCAAGTCGGATTTCGCTAATTTTCAAGCCATTGTGAAACATTCTTTAAAAACATTAGCAAACTATTACTTAGACGCCAGATTGGATGAAGGGATTGCTAATCGAAGAAAACATATTTTGTTAACCGATGAAGACAACGAGGAGGCTTATATAAGAGGGTTTTTAATGTCGGCTGTCGAAATGAATAAATTCGAACATTTCTTGAAAGGAAACTTACAAGATACGTTCCCTAACCCGGACATAATCGCTTTCGCTGACGTTATGTTCGTTTTGAGAAACAGGGAGTATCAAAGGAAAGAAATGAAGAGAATTGTCCTGGAGGCGGATTCGATAGAAAGACTGCTTTGAACAAAATTCTTTTAAATTTTAAAAGAGGAATTCTGTCATTTCAGAAGAGAGAGGACGCGCAACGTTCGTTCTCGAAAGAACTCCTTCCGCTGTTGGTTGTCAGTATCTACGATCTTGGATTACAATGTTGCTGATAGCAGGATTAGAAGTGAGAGCAGGTAGTTAAGAGCAAATAGCAGCGCTGAGAGCCATTCAGCATCGCAGAGGGCGTGGTAAGCGCGTATTATTCGTCTACGTAAATTGTTCGTTCTTTTCTATTGTTCTTTCTTGGACGAATCACATTATGTTTTTTCTTTCTTATGTATAGCGTCGGTGTACACTCCGGTTTTTTTGATAATACAATTTCAATTAATATCAATTTTATATTTAATCTATATAAATCTATAACATTCTATTTTCCTTATGTCTAGGTCGCCCCATCTGCTCTGTATAAACACAAAATCATTTCCATGAAACTGAACCTTACGAGATAATTTATAAGGACTTTAATCGTTAAGTGTTCAATAAATAATAGAATTCTTCTAACCAAATATATTAAATAAATATTTTTTCTTTACCCTTCTTAATAAATAAAAAGAAAAATAGAAAAAAATAAAAATACTTTCCTAGATGATAATCTGAATTGTTATTAAGCAAACAACACAATCAGATCGTGATAAGATCTCGGCGACGAAGACATGCGAACTATTTTTTAAAACTCTATCAATCGAGCTACGCTAAATAGAATAGACGCATCTCTTTCGTTTAACTGCGAGCCAATTAACGAGAATTAGGTTACTATAAATAACCGTTTAAAGAGTTACGGCCGAGCTCATAGTATCCCCGCAACTCAAGACGATTTCTCCGAATACGCTATTCTCAGAATTCGTCATGGGCCCCCTCATATTAGCTAGTCTGAACTAGATGTATTTTTTTCAGCCAGAGGACATCGAAACGCCTCGTATTAGCGCCAATTGCTTTCACTACGACGCTACGAGAAACTAAAACTAAGGATAGAGACGCGTATCAAGTCACGATTCATAAACCGTCGTGAACGCGGAATCTCGCTCCTTTAGTGACGTTCAACGCTGCCTAAAACTTAAAGTCGAAGGTCATAAGTCCAATCAATTTGAAAAAAAATGTTCACAAATTTTTCCCGTGGAGGTTCGATTTTCGGAGAGGCGATTTTGACTTGACCTTACGACTATTTTGAGGACACGCTGGAAACGTCACTAAATGAGCATAAGTTAGATGTGAGCTCAGATCTATCGGTATCGTCCTATACTATATATAGGCCGTTTCGATCTTTGTTTCAGGTCTTATTTTAGATACCATTGAAACGTCACTTAAATCGTAGTGAGACGCCTGCCGAATACCACATAAACTATATATAAATACTATATAAAATATATATATATTTACTATATATTATATCACTATAAGATTAACGAATGATTTATATATATAAAGATATATATATAATACGTAGTATCCTTTCAAATGATGTAAACTATATACTACTATAATAAATATATATTAAGCGCGTACGGCAAAGCGGACCTAGGCCTAGGATCAGAAAGCGGACAATCTGGCGAATTCCGCTAGCCGCGCGAAGGTTGTTCCTCACGCGTTGGTAGATCGCGTCGAGTAGCACAATGCCGCCCCTTATTCGCCTGAGCCAGCGCGCCCTCGGTGGCGGTCGCGGCTCGCCTCCCTGCTTGCCGCGGGCTGCGTCGATCGCACTGACACTCGCACCTCATCTTCCTCGCGAGTTACTCAGCATCGAGTTACCCCTGCTCCTTCTACTTTCATCGCTTTTCGACTGTACTCAATTAGATTCGTCTCTTATTTATCCTCGTATTCTTGATAGCCCAGCACCCAACCGCGTCCTGCTCTTGTGATCTGCCTTGATTTCACTCGCGCCACCACCATACACTTAACGTCTCCGCCCTGCTCGCGCATCTGCCCTCTGTCCACAGTACGGCTGTCGATCCTGCCCCTACACATCTACACTCTAATCAGCCGATAGATCCACTCACTCACGACGCTCTGTAGACACTCCTCCGGCTACTTGGTGAATCGAATCTCCGGTCATTCGTTCCTCATCTAATCTCATGGCGCACTCCTATGCTCTATGTTATGTCTCTTGTGCGAGCCGCCGCACTATATATATATATTATAAATATATATAATATTAATTATAGTTAATATCTATTATATTATATTTTCTTACGTGAAGCAATTAACAAACCACCAACAAAGGACCTATGTATGTGAGCATGACGTTCTCGTTTAAAGGCATAATACACACTCATTTACAAATTTCCAAATTCCCAAAATGAGTGTACACTATGTATACATCAACCGCTCGAAATAGAATATTTAGGTGAGGTGTTAGAATGATTCGATATCCATTGCCAATTTTCTATAAGCATTAATTTTAAGTAAAGCTCTAATAAATAACCATAAATTGCATTATTTCCGTTTTTTAAATTTTAAATTATCGTGACCTAAATATTAGCAATTTAGAGTAATTACGCACTAAATCATAGTCTAGTATTTTAGCTTTTAGTTGTTTTTAAGTGAGAATATACATAGCCTATCTCATCCTTTATTTATCTGCTTATAGTTGATCATCTGTTAAACGAGAATTACCAATATCTCGATGATCCGTCACCTTTTGGAAGATTTGATGCAACAAGTCTCTCCGGAAATGACGCAGAAATGTATGCTTCGTATTTGGAGCGGAGAAGATACAGGCAGAATAAAGAAGAAAAAAATACTCAACTCGCTTCTGAAAATTTGAAGATATCTGAAGAAAGTTTGAAAGTGAAGATACCTGAGGTTACTAAAAAAGAAAAGCGTTTAAAAAGGCTTAGCCCCACAAACCCTTATTGAACCGTTTATATGCACTCGATGAAAAGTTTTTGTTTTTTAACCTAAAATAACAATCCTTTAATCAATTAATAACTTCTCTTTTTCCTTAGCTATTTTCATTTCGAAGACTTATGGAAGAAGAGAATAAGAGAATGAGATCAGAAAGGAAGAACGAGAAAAGGCTAGTGAGAATCTCTAATTAGACTATTCAAAATCGAACGAATTGACATTACATTGAATAAATCTTGCCTTTTTTTACAAATTTTTCAAGATTGAATTCATTTCGTTTCGTTTTATTATAATTCGCAATTTTTACATAATTTGAGTAAATGATATTATCAAATAAAAAATAACATACTACGATAAATATGTGAGGTGTTATTTAAAAAAAGACGACTGAATAGAATATTAATAATACTTACTCAGATAAGATATAATGAAAGCTAAATTATCTATTTTCTATTTTCCTATTATTTTTAAAGTTGCTTTTTTATCAGCCGATTTCGTTTCCATTTGTGCGGTGGGTTTTATTATCAAAATGTTGCAGTAAACGATAATTTTAATTTACAATATTGTTCGCAAATTACTTTTACATTTAAATTTAAATTTTTTGTTAATAAATTATTTTTTTCATATTTGCTTTTTATTCCAACATTTGTTCCGCTATTCAATTTTTTATAAACATGGAAGATTTCAAACAAGATGCAGAGAGACAAAATGAATTACAAATAAAATTTCCCGATCAAGGATACGACGTGGAGTTAATAAGAAATGCTAACTACTATAAAAAGTTTTGGATATATGTTAAAAATACATATGGTATAAAAAGAAGTGAATTAAAATCTAAAAGCGCCAGTATTACTATTACTTACAAAAATTTAACGCTGATTTAAGGAAAACAAAATTGCTTAAAATTACGAAATTATATACGCAATATGATTACCCATTTATGATACTGTTTGATGAGTTTTTGGAATCAACACCTTTAGAGAATAAAAATTCAGATGAAAAAATCGGTAAACTTAAAAAGCTTTTTATTGCTAAGAATGCAGAGTCGATAAGTAAATTTCGAATTCATTATTGGTTAAGTTTAAAAGAATTCTCTATTAAAAACTGTGAGGAAAATGGTATTGAGGATGTCAATTATTATGAGATCCCTAAGAATCGTCACAAGAAATTTCGTTTGAGACGAAAATTTGAAGAGGAATTTATCAAAAAACGAAAGGAACTTTTAAACCGTTCCAAAGAAACATCTTTAAAACTAAAGAGGAAAAAGCTGCACTACTTAAAAATATTATATTTAAACTCAACAAACAAAAGGTTGATGAGGAAGCTTCCGTTGTGGATATAATAACTAATAATAATAAGGAAATTATAACAGGAAATCGAGTTAATGAAATAACCGAGCCTGCTACTTTTGCATATAAGGAAGAAGAACAGAATGTAATATCGAGCCTCCCGGACCTTTCTGTTCCTTCAACGAGTAAAAATTGTGATCTGAAAGAAAATGACGTGGATATTACATCTGAGAATTCTGATACCGATAATTCCGAAGTTTATGAAATGAAGGAAGAAGTGGAGGGCGAAATAGTGCATTCCGCCCACCTTTTCCAACCATCGGAGTATGAAGATAATGAAATTGAAATCAAAAAACAAAAACAGGAGGAGGACCAATTTATCCAAGATTTGTTAAAGGAAAAATTAAAACGAAAAAACGAACAAATACAAATAAAAAATCTAAAAGAACGACAAAAGCGACAAGAGATAAACATGGGTGCCAAAGAAATAAAACGGAAGATAAAAGAAATCAAAAATGATCCCTTCAAATGGCGAATATTTTATTCACGTTATAATAAATGAAATTGAGGTGTTTGTGAATATGTCAAAATAAAATTTGCAAATTCCTTATTCGACTTTTAACAATAGGAAATTTATCATTTTAAAAATGTATTTGAAATAATAATAATTCTTCATCACACTCTATAAAAATGATGTCCCGTTCGACTTATCAATCATTCGACGATGGATCTATTTAGTGTTAATAAAGACTCAAAGGAAAGAGGAACAAAACTGAACAAGAAAAAGCTTTCTCCGAACGAACAGAAAAATACACCTCCCAGAGAATTTTTAAGAGCTTTCGATTATTTTGGAGGAGCTTCGGAATCTGCCTCATCAACATCATTTGATCATCAGATTGATAACGATGATGATGATAAGCCGGATGAATTTTTTAAATCTAAAAAATTAATTAAAAAGAATGCGGTGAAGAGCGGAGTAAATATTCCCATTAATCAAGAACCCGCAATTTCGAATTACTACTTCCCCTACCTTGATAGAAGAGGCAAAAACGAAACTTCAAAGGCTTCTTTTGAAGGGATTTCAGCCTCCCGGTCAACACCTTTCGATTATCAAGCTAATAACGAAGATTGGGACTTTGAAACAACATTACTTAAAAGGAAGGAGTTGAAGAGGGGACGTAAAAATGAAGCTGCTTTTGGCGATATAAACCGCATCAATCTCCAAAATTTTAAACAGGCTCCAATCGTGCCACACATAGATGTTACGCCACCATTGAAGGAACAGTATTTGGAACAAAGTTCGAGACCGACCAGCGGGGAACCAGGACCGAAAATAAAGCGATGATATAAATATATTGAAAAAGTCCAGAGACATTACTCTCCCGTATGCGGTGATGGTTTAATAACGGATAAATGAAATCATCGCTAAAGAACAAGAAAAATATTTGAGCGCGAAAATTAATCGTCCGATATAGCTAAAAATGTTATAGATTAACGTAGATGGGCAGAATCTTACATTACCGGCTCTATACCCTGATGTGTTTCTCTCATGAGAGAATCCCATGATAGATTCATCGGTCACCCTCAAGAGCATAGTTGGACAATGTATTCATTTCAGTTAGATAATAAAGTTTAATTAAACCAAAAATTTCAATGTTACTAATATTTTCTGTATAACTAATTATTGATACTATTATATATACGACATATAATAATTATATATTAATATTATAATATATATGATAATATAGAATCATAATATATATATACGTATATTATATATATACTATATATATATATATATATATTACTATATATATATATATAATACTACGTATTAGTTAACCTCCTATATATATATATATATATAATATATTATTTATTATTATAGTTATTAATATTATATATACTACTACTATATATATAGCATATATATTATATATAATATATATATATATTAATATATTATATTATATATATTATATAAATAGTTGTATTGGCAAAATAGATATTATATAATAAAAAACGAAAAAAAATCATTTTTATCGGCTTATTTTGTTTTTATCGTAATATCGAATTTTGTTATATATGCACTTGATCGTTCAGTATCCAAGGAAAATATAGGACATCAGACCTCGTTTCTATAGAAATCACGAATACGACCAATCCGATTGCCAATCAGCAAAGTTGTCGGGTTTATTTTCACTGAAGGCGTCACTCTCTTCTATAGTGTCGTTCGTTGAAATGATAAAACTATTTTAAACGTTATCAAATATAATTTTTATCACATAAGATATCGTTAAACGTATTAACACTTCTTAGTGAATTAGACCATGGCGTGATATTAACTCCCTAAAAAACGCCACTAAATAAACTATTTAATGATAGTTTAGTGGTAAATTTTGACTTTTACGGTTAGAGATGGGAAACTGGTGGTCAGTTCTCGTTAAAATTCAGTTTTTTCGCGAGGTTCGATTTCAGTTTTTGCTTTTTACTAAAATTTCGATTCGAATTTTTATCAAGAGACCAATATCACATAATCAACCTTAAAAACACAATTATTGAACGTCTTTATACACATCAATATGGAGACGGGAATGTTCCGCTGTTACTGAGGTGTGGCGGTTCTGGAGGTGCTGCATGTTCTGGAGGTGCTGCGGTTCTAGAACGTCGTTCTGGAGGTGCCTATGTTCTCGGTTCCTCCCCCATACGGCGACGATCACTGTCTCTCTAGATATATAATTTCAGTTTGTCGTCGTATGTTGATCTTCAGTCGTTTGTTCTGTTTTCCTAAAATCCTGCATACTCACTCACACCTCGACTCAACTGATACTTAGTACAACACAAATTATACTAAACCGACTCATCATTTATGCTGATAATATGGAGACGGTGGAACTGAGTCTGGAGGCAGCGGTTCCGTGGCGAGGGTGCGCGTCGGAGGTTGTGTCGCGTTTCCCTGAGTGAGTGCGCTGTTCTGGAGGATGCCTGTTCTAGAACTGTGCGTTCAGGGCGCCGTTCTGGAGGTGTGTCGCGGTTCTGGAGCGCGCCGCTTCTGCGAAGGGGGTCAGTTCTCGTTAATTTCAGTTTTTTTCACCGATGTTCGTCTTCACTTTTTTCTTTTCTAAAATTCGATCATTTTTACGAAACAGACCAACACGACAAAATCAACATAGAATAATCTACAGAAATTTTTAAAACGATCCATTTATGCGATAATAGTGGAGACGGTGGGACTGTGAGCGGTTCTGAGGACCGCGGGGTTCTGGGAGGTGCGCGGTTCTCGTGGCCGGGCGGTTCTGAGGAGGCGCGGTTTCTGAGGCGCGCCGGTTCTAGTAGCGTGCGCCAGGTCTCTAGAGCGTGCCGGTTCTGGAGGGTGCGCGGTCTGAAGGGCGTCAGGTTACTCGTTAAATTCAGTTTTTTTCACGATGTTCGATCTTCACTTTTTTCTTTTCCTAAAAATTCGATATATTTTATCGAATCACAAAAACTCACAGAGAAACTCACAAATTAAAACGTCCATTTCATGCGTATAATTAGTGAACGGGAACGTGAATCGGTTTCTGGAGGAATAGTGCGCGTGGTTCTGATGCGGCAGCTGGTCTGAGCTGGCCGGTTCTGAGGAGATTGCGCGGTTCCTAGACCGTGCTCGTTCTGAGAGTGCGTGGTTCTGGACGAGTGCGCGGTTTGGCAAGGGTCATTCTCGTTAAAATCAGTTTCCCGATGTTCATCTTCCTTCTTCTTTTCCTTTAAATCTTCGATCGATTTTATTCGAAAGACAGCACCAACATCGATCAAAATCAACTTAAGAAATACCAACAAACATTTAAAACGTCTCCTATTATGTGGATAATAGTGACGTGGACGGGATAGCGGTTCTGCGAGGTGCGCGTTCTGGAGGTTGCCGTTCTGCGGAGGGTGCGCTGTTCTGGAGATCCGCGTGTTCGCTACGAAACGTGCGTCTGTGAGGTGTGCGGCGGTTCTGGAGGTCGCGTTCTCGGACCAAGGGGTCAGTTCTCCGTCCTAAAACTTCAGTTTTTTCGCGGAGGTTCCGAGTCTCACTTTTTTCTTTGTCCTAAAAATTCGATCGATGCTTTAATCAAAAGACCCAACATCGACAAAATAACTTAGATAACTGACAAATGAAACGGTTCCATTATGTCGGGATTATAGTGGAGACGGGATACGTGATACGTTCTGGCGAGGTGCGCGTTCTGGGGGCGCGCGGTCGCTGAGGCCCGGTTCTGATGGGCGCGCGTTCTGGGCAGAGGGTGCGCAGTTCTGGAGGGTGCGCGTTTCTAGAACGTGCGGTTCTGAGGGTGCGCGGTTCTCGTTAAAAATTCAGTTTTTTCGCGAGGTTCGATCTTCACTTTTTTCTTTTCCTAAAAAATTTCATCGATGTTTAATCGAAACAGACATACATCGACAAAATTCAACACAGAATAGCACAGAAATACACACATGCGAGCACACACACACACACTCTGACGAGGGTCGCGCGTTCTGGAGGGTTGCCGTTACTGGAGGTGCCGTTCGCAGGGATCCTGTTCTAGAACGTGCCGTTCTGGAGGGTGCGCGCGGTTGGAGTTGCCGCGTATGGAGAGTTGGTTGCTGCAGTGAGGCGTGCGCGTTCGCTAAAATTTCAGTTTTTCTCGCGCGAAGGTTCCCATATCTCTTCACTTTCGTTTGCTTTTCCTATACAAATTCGATCGAAGTTTTTAAGTCGTCACACACGACATGACCCACCTGACATAAATCAACTCTAAACACTACAAATTTCAAACACGTCTCCAATTTATTGCGGATAATCAAGGACGCACACTGTTCACGTTACTGATTGATGCGCTGTTCTTAGAGGTTGCTCGCCCATTCTTACTCGTTCTACGGTATTCATCCCTAATCACCATCGTGTGCGCGATTCTTCTGGAGAGGATCTACTGTTACTGCTGAGTAATCCTATATCCTTGAGTTACCTTGGCGTGCTCATGGTTTGCGGTCGCGCAAATGCCTGCCACTGCACCACTTAATCCTTACCATGTTCACCACCTATCCTCATGTGCTTAAGACGATCCTCCCAACTCTGGAAGATTGGCTGCTCAATTCAGAGTACCACATCTATTGCTCCTATAAATCCTCGATCTGTACACACGTCGTCTTTCTACTCCTAATAATTTCTACTATTTCTTATTCTCTATAGACGTCATCCTTTATCACTTTTATCTACCCTAAAGCATCACAGTAAATTTTAATTTCAAGCACAGTCTACCCACACATCCGAACCTAAAATTCATTAGAAATCTTCAAATTTCAACGCCATCTATTTATTCGGTATAAATATGGGAAGGCAGAACTACCGGTCTGCCTGAGTTGCTCTTCTGCCGAGCTGCGCTCTACGTTGCGGGCTGCGCGTTGCTGAAGTTTATGCTTTCTGGAGGTCCGCTCCTAAAAGTCACTTTTCAGGAGCGTGCCGCTGTCTTTGCTGTATTGCGGCTCCGCTTCTCGGAAGATCCATTCTCTGTTTAAAATTCTGTCTCTTCCAGTTCGATCTCACACTTTTTTTCTTTCCTTAACAAATTCGATCGATTTATTCTGCAAATAGGACCAAACCGACAAAACTTAAAACTTAGACAACACAAATTTACAAAGTCCATTTATGCTGGATTATATTTGGACGGGCGGTGCTTGGAGGATCGCGTTCTGGAGGAGTGCGCGTTTTCGAGAGGTGGCTTTTCTGGAGTGTGTGAGACGCGTTCTGGCAGGATTGCAGCGGGTTCTCGTCGGAGTGCGCTTGCTGTCGAGGTGCGCTAGGGTTATGAGGATGCCCTGTCTCAGCGGGGTGTGGCGTCTGCTGTCTACGGCGCACTCTGTTCTCCGCTTAAAATTTCCATTTCTTCCATGCGGTTCGTTTCACTTTCTTTCCTAAATTTCATACTCGATTTTAATCAAATGACCAACATCGACAAAAATCAATCTTAGAAACCACAATATTTAAAACGCGATCGTTCATCTCTGAACACAGACCCAACATCGACAAATCCAAACTTAATAAACCAATATTTAAATCGTCCATTTAGCGCGATAATAGTGAGAGGACCGTGTGCGCGGTCTGGACGTTGGCGCGTTCTGGAGTCGCTCGGTTCTGGAGGTGCTCCTCGTATCTGGAGGTTGCGCCGGTTTCTGTGTGACGGTCCTTCGTCGCTCGCGCTCTCTGCATTCAGACGAACTGTGCGTTTTCCTGCTCTAGTGCGCGCGCGTTGTGTGAGGTGGGTGCGTCTCTCGGTTTCTGGACAGCCTGGGCCTTATTCTCGTTAACAATTTCAGTTTTTTCGTCTCAACTTCTCGATACTTCACTTTTTTCTTTCAATATATGCTGTAGTCACGACTGATTTATCGCAATTCATGTTAGAATAACTGCTCCTGATCGCAATTTACAACTTTAGACAGAGACCATAATAACCATTTTAAAAGCTGCCATCTATACGCGATAAAACAGTGAGCACGCGAAACGATAAGCCGGTTCTGGAGGGTGCGCGTTTCTAGAACGTGCGGTTCTGGAGGGTGCGCGGTTCTCATAATCATTGTTTTTTTACCGTCCTATGTTGCGTCTTCTCTTTTTTCTTTCTCCATAAATTTCGATCGATTTATCAAAAACAGCACCATACATCGACCACAAATATCAACCTAAAAACCACTAAGCTTTCAAACGTCCACATTTTATCCGGATATATAGTGGTAGACCGACGATAACAAGTGAGCCGGTTTCTGAGTGGCGCCGCGTTCTGCGACGGCGTACGGTTCTCGCAAGGGGGCAGTTCTCTGTTATAAACTCTAGTTTTTACGTGCTCAAGTTTTTGAAGGGTTCAAACACTGATTCTTCCCTTCTGACCAAGCCACCTTTCGAGACTGGTGCATCTTTTCCAGATCCACGTCCGTTAAGTTCCGTGCCTCGTTTATCTCAAAAAATAGCGAAGCGACGACGAAAAATCAACAGCAACAAACACTTTCGCTTCGAAATCACGATGGTTTTTATCAAACGAGATCAACATCAACAGAAACAACTTCTATCTTTTGAATATACATCACAATCGACAGGTTTCCAATATTGGCGTACCTAAAGACTGTCAATAAAAAAATATGTTTTTATTATTTATTTGCTTAAAAAATATTACAATTTTTGAGAAATTAAATCTGTTAACACAATCCAAATACAATTTTAGAGAAAGCGTTCAAAGATTTAATTATTCAAGTATTGTCTTTAGGACTCTTCTCGTTTAAGTATGTCGTTGTTCTTAGCTTTAAGCTTGTTTCTTTCTTTCAATCAAAACACAATATATATATATATATATAGTATTAGACTTTAATATATATATATATACATATAAAATAAATATATATATAATTATATATATATATATATATATAGTATATATATATATTAATATTATATATATATATATACTATAATATACTATACTATCTATATAGTGTGTGTGTACGTGTGTATGCGTGTTCTAAATTAACTTCTACATCCAATTTCATTTCTTCTTCTTCTTCTAAGTTTTCTCGGCATTTTCATTTTTTCGCTCACGGTTTTTTACACCCCTCTATTCGCTTCTCAGAAAACCACACGTCCCGGGTTCCTCATCGCCAGCAGAAAGAAAAGAAGAGTTTTCAGAACCATCACGTTCTTTGTGAGATTCTAAAACTCGCGTCATCTCCTTGTTTTCTTGGTGCTTCATGTTGATTGCTGGATTTCGAACACTCTGGTCCCACATTTCTAATAAAAGGGAAATTATTCACGACCGTTTTTTGAGTAAAGTGACCTCAAATGATTTATTGAATTAAATAAATTAATATAGAATATCTACACACATATTGAATAAAAATAATAAAATCCAAAAAAATTTAAATCAATAAAATTTTAAAAATATTTAAAAATATCGTTATTATTCCTTATAAATTTCGTTCATTTTACTTTTTCTTGCTCGAATAATTTGAAAACATATCTAAAAGAATCCCACGCGCTTTCTATTAAGAGAGCGGTTAAAAGACCGAGCCCCGATAGTGATTTATCCGCTGCCATCACTGCATTTAAGTAGGCGTCTCGCGTTTTTGGAGAGCGTATATTATAAATAGGGCACGGAAATGGACAAATCGAATAAAGGCAATGGCTGGCAAGTAGCCGACACATCCTTCCATTTCCGTCTGCGAAGGGATGGAGAGCCACAAATTTGTGTAAAATCCAAGCGGCGCATTTGAAGTACAGCGTAAACTTGTTAGCGGAATCGAGAGAGGTGCTCTCCTTAACGTAATTAAGAGTGTCGTTATATTGATCGGTTATTTTCAGAAGTTCCAGGTACGCATCTTCCTCGGAACGAAACCGCGGATATTCGTGATCTTTTCCCGCCAACCTTCTCTCGGTTGAGAAACACCCGAGCTTTTCTTTTTTCAAAAGTTTATCCATTAAGTGGAGATGGGTGTCTTGAATGCATTCCTCGACGTCTAATAATCCTATATCGTCGCCCGCGTTAATATTTTCTAAATGTTCGATCGCCGCGTATATGTTAATACTAACTCGCTCTTTATCAGAAGGGTTTTCGCTAGGTTGTTTTCTAGCAGTTTTAGTTTCTAACTGGATCTCATTAACACTAGAGTGTTCAGGATAAAACTTATGTTTAAAATATTTTCCTTTTGATAAAGCTTCTATCGTAGATTCATAGTTTTCGGTTCCTTCATTTTCACCAATGTTTGAAATGAAGATGAAGCGTATTTTCATTTTTTGTAAAGCATTTTTCCAAAAAATTCTTTCATTACTGTCTGAAAATTTTGAAAGAAATTCAGTTTTATGAAAAACGATTTCATCTATCATTTTAAATAGTTTTGGAAAGTGATCTCGGTCCGATATGCATAGCGGGGTATCCGGAATTTGCATATTACAAAGCATTTCAAATACCCCCTTGGGTTTATACCTTTCAATTTCATCGTCGTGTTTATTAGTCTTATAGTTAATTATACGTTCTTTAGAGTTTTTATGATTTACAGACATTTCTATTTTTCAATCTCAAATTTGGAGCGATTTTTAATAGCTAACATTTTCAGAAATAATCAACACTTTGAATGGAAAATTTTTTTAGAAAAACTACCAAAAAAAATTATTTCTTATAATAACAAAAGCTCTATTATTTTAAAAATGCGGGTAGTGAATATATTATACTGATAATTTTTTTAAAAATATGTATTTCGACGATATCCAGTCATGATTAAAAAATTGTAAAAATGATAAATATATTTTTTATTCTTTAAAAAAAAAAATTAAATTAGTTTTAAATTTTATTTTTCCCTTACAAATTTTATAAAATGATCGACAACAAAAAGTCATCATCTACGTATGAAATTTTTGATGAGGTTCTTGGTGGAGAAAACTTTTTTGAGGTAATGACCGATAAAAACGATAAATCTCCATTTTGTCATGCGCGTTGTAATGACGAGGAATTGAAAATAAGCAAAACAACATCACTAATACAGACATTTGAAAATAATGCCTCGACGTTTGACGCTAAACGCGAACACGAATCCGATTTATTAAAAAATGGCCACGACGACTCGGCGAATTATGAAAAAGAAGAAGACGGACATAAAATCGAAAATAGGTATTTTAACGTTGTTTCCGATTCAAACGATAATTTACACACCCCTTATCATGACGAATATAATCCAGATTACGAAGTCGACGACTCCATTGGAATAGCTTGCCAAAATGATTCTTTGCGCGATGAAATTCAATCTGAGCACGGATCAGATAAATCGAAAAAAGATGGTGAGGAATATCAAGAGTGGGATGGGACGGATAAAGGGAAAGATAATAAATATGAAACTGAGTCTGATAGCGTTGGAATTTCGAGCACGTTACTTTCTGCGTTTAAAAAGGCTGAAAATTCAAATTCAAACGATATCGAAACTGTTAAAGGAGAATGTAAAAAGAACGAAGGCGATATTAAGAGCACGAATTTCGACCATCGCGCTGAGGTTTTTCATGAGAACGAAAGTGATAATTTTAAAGATGACAATAAGACGCATCAAGAAGAGAAAAGAATAGGAACCCTTGGCGAGGAAAAAGATTATAAAGAAAATCCGTTCTCAAAATCGGATTTAATGGTTCAAAATTATATTACCTATACTAAAGAAGATTCAAAAAAATTTAAGGAAAAATTTAGGAATTATATGAGATCCAAATATAAAAATCTTTACGACGGGGATGATAAGGCAATTAAGGAAACGACGCTATTAAACCAAAATAAATCTGAAAATGTTTCAATGCATTTTGAAGAAAATCCAGTACCGGATTCCAGCTTAAAATTAAAAGAAAGATTTGACTTGAGCAATTCAAAAAATAATGAATACGATGGCGATGATGAGGAGGGTGATGACATCGAAGAACCGAAACCAGTAGAAAAAAGCGAATTTTTTTATAGATCTAATAAATCGCCGACTCCAAATAATGACGGTATTGGCGATAGTAATAATGCGATGGGGGCGTTTCCAAAATTTAACTCTATCTCAGAAAATGAAAAAATTCTCATCTATCATTCTATCATCGAACAGGAATCGGAAAATGAATGGACGGAGGATTCAGTTGTTGGCCTCGCGAGCGAGGGTGAACAATCTTTTGATTCCCCCTCCGTCGTTAATAGTAAAGCAATTTCGTCACCAACGATTCACGATACTACCGGTGAAGGAAGTTGCGTTGTAAATACTATCCCCGAGAACGAAGCCCCTGCTATCGCAACTGCAAAGGAGGATGAAAGAAATTCCCTTCGTGCTCCAATTGCCTCTGAACGATGTTCTGATTCTTTTTCTTATTGGGAGAAAGATAATGAGAGGGTCGGTCCGGGGGATCTTAGTCAAATAAAAAAAGTTGAATTCGAACAGGAGGAAAAAGAAAAGTTAACCAGTGAAGGGGTTCAACACACAGACGAGCATGAAAATTGTTCCGATTCCTCTACTTCAATCGCTTTCGAACGACGCTCAAAATCTTTTTCCTCGTGGGAGAGAGATAATCAGGAGGGTCCGGGACAAGGCGGTCAAATAAAAAAAGCAGAATTTGAAAAGTGTGCGGAAAAAGAGGGCACCGCTTCAATCGCTTCTGAACGATGCTCTTTTTCTTTCTGGGAGATGGATAATCGGAAGGTGGGCTCCGGGGAAGGTGGTTTAACGGAAGAAGTAGAATCTGAAAAGTTCGCTGAATTGGACGGTAAAGCGGAGAGACACACTAACGCGGATGAGAATTCTCTCGATTCCTCCTCAGATGCGAATATCTTAGCGACGACTCCTTCTCCGCAAACCTTTGAAGGTACCAACTTTGTTCGTTACCAAAAAATTCCCACTAGCTATTCTCCAAAAAAAAATTACTTCCGTGATACCGGGCGCATTTCTCCGATTTTAAATATCAGCGTGACCAAAAAAAAAAAAGGAAATAATATATCGAAGAAAGACGAAACTTTATGTTATACCGATCCTTTAAAGGAGCTTGAAATCGCCGCTACTAACAATGATAAATATGCTGGGCACCCTACCGATGAAAAGGAAACTTCTTCGAAAACAGGAGCTTCTGATAATGCTTTCATATCAAGCTGCGTGTCATACCCCGTTACCAGTAAAGATGATAATAATTTCTTTATTTGTTCAAATGTTGAAATAGAAAGTGTAAATGACGATATTCCGTCGACGGAAGAAAATGAAAAAAACACTTATTCAGCATGTACAGAAAATTTTGCCCCACTGGAAGAGGGAGCTCGAAATTTAAACGATTACACTAGCGAATTTAAAAATGAAAATTCAATATTGGCTTCTTCGATAAAGCGTTACTCGCAGTTATTGAATAAATTGCTGATTGAGAATTATGAAAGGGGCCCAATAATAGCCGAGTTGTTTAAACATGGAACGAAAGAAACAATTCGATGCGCGAATATACTCCTGAGCGAAGAAAATAACATTAAATGTATTCAGCGAGGATTTAACAAAGAGTGGGTTCATTTGTACGAAAACTGTACTTTATTTATGAATTTATCCGTACCCGCGAACGTTAAGGAAAATAAATGCTCTCCCGATGATATTGTTAGTAAAGCTCAGTTTTTAAAAAAGGCGTTTTCAAAAAAACAAAACCAATTGTCCTTGCTTCTCTTGGGTTTAAAAATAATGCGCAATCTATCGGAATCGTTCTGGAAAGATAAACAGAAAAATCAAAACCTCGCATCAAATGACGAGAAAAATTCTTATTTAAACGGTAGGAGAATAAAATTAAAAGCGAAAAGAAATCTTCCGAATAATTTATATTCCTCTTTGGAAAACGACAACAGCGATAGAGAAGATTTTTATTCGGAAAATAGCAGCGACGGTGGAACAGATTATGAGAAACAATTCCTAAAATATCTGCCCCAAACTCTTCGACACACGAAGCGTTCTTTTAAATATAATAAAAATGAGTGTAGCAACAACAATAATAAAAATATTAATGATAATAATAATGATAATGGTAATAATAATAATAATGCAGAAAGTAAAATAACATTCCATATATCTCTTATAGATATTTTATCAACCAATATCAAACAATGTTTGATTGAGACTTCATCAGATTTGTGTAAACTGGCAAATGAAATTGGAATAGATATAGCGTTTTTCGAATTCAGTGAAGAGTTTAAACAAAGTCCTGAGTATGAAAGTGCTAAGCAACACAATGAAAAAATGAATTTTTCTACTCAGTTTCTCTTAACTCATTGCGCTCACAATTATCAAATCTATCTCGAAATGAAAAATTCATTAGTTGAAAAAAAAAATGATCTACAAGATATCGCAGTGATTAACTTTCTAGACGCTAGGCGAAAGAGCTCGCTCATATCAGTTAGAGTCGATCATGTCTTGGGGTCGAAGGACGCTCCAATGATCGAGAAGTGAAAAGTCTATCACCATTTTTACCTCTGGGTCCAATCGGTTTTTCAACTTTTTTGGGAGGAACATGAGTTAGGCATATTTCTGTATGACTTGGTGAAACCTGTCTAGTACGCGTTAGTAAGTCATAAATATAAGATCCCGTTGATAGACTACGAGAATACGTTAAACCTATAGATCTGGATTTTAAAAGGGCAAGATGAGTAAATAAAATCGCCGGCGGGTCTTTCAATTATTTATTAATATAAAATCAAAAAATAAATGTACATATATAAAAACGATTGTTACTATTTCCTAAAGATACGAAATCAAAAAATGTTGTTGAAAATCGTGGTAATATGAAATCAAAAATGTGATAGCGATATGAAATCGTAAAGGTATTGGTGTGTCTGGAAACTAAAAGCGGGTGTGTGGTCTTTAGGTACTACAAAGGCGATTTTTGTCAGACGTTTCTCAATTTGTCTTAGTAAAAAAAGCGAGTTTTCTCAACGACATTCATCTTCTGGTGAATGAAATCGAAGTTAGTCTCCTTCTCCATAAAAAATTTTATAAATGATTTACGGTCTCCATATTTGTACGAAAAAAGTTCTTTTTCAAATATTTTAAATCTGGAAGAGTTTTCCAAGAAATACATCGGAGGCAAGTCCTTATAATTATCAACAACGTTATTAATAATTTTGTTGAATTCATTTCTCTTATTATTTTTGTCTTCCTCATCAACAAAGGGATATGATAGTAGCGTTTCGCTAGTTGATCGTAATACAAAATTTAGTGAGGTAATTCTTAGCGAATCAATCGCGTATTTCATAGTCATTAAATTATCTAAATGATTTTCCAAAGATTTAAGAGCCCCGTTCTCATTTCTTTTCGGCTTGAGATTTTCATAATCGTATGTTATCGGATGTGAGATTGGACAATTCAATTTTGGTTTTATAACACCTTTAGTAATGCATACATCATCGCCTTTAAGCCTTTTAGCGATATTTTTTTCCATGGGTGATTCGAATCCTCCGCTGAGTTCGTAATCCTGAATTATTAAATCTTTAACGAGTGCCTGAAAACACGGCATTGATGTCTGAGAAAAGCAGAAATCGTTGAATTTGAAACCAATGTGCTTTTTAAGTAAGATAATTGCTAATAAGGCCATATCCCCAATATTGTCCACTCGATACTGATCTTCGTTCACTTTTTTTATTACAATTAGGTTATTAAAGGGCGAATTTTGAAAAAAATTTCGCGGGTGTTGCTGCTGCTGCTGCTGCTGCTGCTGCTGCTGCTCATAATGAAAATATCCACCTTCATCTTCATTTCGAATGTCTTTTAATTTCTCTTTCTCAAATAACTCATCAAAAGATCCTTTGCATAGTGCATGCATCTTGTTAATTGAAACATCAGAACTCGCTTCGAAATAATTATTTTTGAAGAAGGTTAGTAGGTCTGAAAGCTTGCCATTCCATTATATAAGAACTTTCTTCACATACCGTACCGTAGGTTTTTAAATGTATTTTAAAAACTAATAATAAAGATTCTCATAGATTGTTAAGGTGTAAATAAACACAAACTTTCCAAAGCAATTAGTTACCAATTACTGGATCATTCTAAAATTTGAATTATATTCATCTTACTTTTCACAGTAAATCTACAGAAAAACCAATTTAACAATTTTTCCTATTTAATTTTAATATATTTCGACACCACAACTTTTACAGCAAAAAAAAAAAGGACTTAAATTTTTTTTGTTGAAATTCGAATAAGGTGGGCTGAAATAAACAGCTGTGTAGAATCTAGGGTTGCAGGAGGAGTAGGCTTTTTAAATAACTGAATCCAGCTCCTAAAAATTGTGTACATACCACTCTGACAACATAGTTCAGGCCATTAACTGCAATTACACTAATTAACGATAGAGAATACTA
>JABUQX010083082.1:35000-45117 GCA_015478945.1 Trachelipus rathkii | reverse complement strand
GACACAGCTCTCCTCCACAGTCCATTTCAAATAGTTTACGAAGAAAGAACCGATCCTATTCAGTCTTATTCGCGAGATTCCCAGAGCTATTTCATTCTTAACCTTTTGGCATTTTCCCTTTAACAGAGAGCTTCCCTTTCCCTTTGAAGAGTCCATCCGATCCCCTTTCCAAACTGGTTCATTATATCCCTTTTCTCTCCAACACTACGCATCTTTTATGTGTGTACTTCCTTTTCTCGTATGTTAATTCCAAACACCTTTCTTTCTTGGAACCTATCTTTGCTTTTATACATTTAAACTTTCTCTTTCTTTTTTAACGTGCTTGCGCACTCTCATTCACTACTCTCTGTTAACGTTCTTAATTCCTATTTATCACACGCGCGAGCTACCTCGTTTGCATACTAAAACCGATTTTTCACCTACTTCCAGGTGTTCAGTTTCAATTTGTTTACTATTTAGATAATTATTTTGCAAATGCAACTATTATTAATTATATTGTTTTGTTGAATTAAGATTTAATTTTAACCACTTTCTTCCTTATCGACCTTCCGCTCTCAATCCAATAGCCCCTCACTAACTTAATTTTAATGTAAACAACATAATAAGTCCGATAGCCCATTCCTAACCCCGCATCACTGATTTTACAGTACCGATTTACACATACTCATTTCTTATTCACCAATCACAAAAGATCGATCATACTTTTCATTTCAACACCATCTCTATCTACACCAACTGTATCTATACTTAAAAAATTCCTCTATTATGAATACTCTGGTTTAAAAAAGTATTCACTCATTTACACATTACGCTTTCTCTTTCCGCAGAAGAGAATCAATCAACCGTCTCTATCATCTCCCACACCCCACATACCACACATACAACTACACATACCTTGACCCTTTCAAACTTTTAAATTTAACCATTACAATTCTAGTTTATTCATCATAGGAACAAAATTCATCAGAGACTCAGTACCATCAGGTTCACTGCATTCGAATTACAAACTCCTTTCTTCTTCCCCCATCCACTTCCTTTACACGCTAAATCAACTACATTACTCATACGCACTCATTCAGATTTTCTGTTCTTTCGGTATCTGTTCTTGCTAGTCAAAGCTAAATCAGAAATATATACTTATATATATATAATATATATATATATATATATATGAATATATATATATATTGATATATATATATATATATTATATATATATAATTACTATATAGATATATATTATATAATATATTATATATTATTTTATATATTAACATACTTCCATAACAATAATGTATTTATAAAAGGTTCTGGGGGAGGAATGTTGTAAAAGGAAGACGGTTGGTCTAAGTTAAAAAGTTTAAGAATTAATTATTGTTAAATGTGATGATTTACTTATTGTGTTGGTGATTAATTGAATTGTTTAAATGTAAGTATCTTTGTGAAGTTGCATTGCATTTTACATTTAGTGTAATTATAAATTTTATTATCAAGTATTTTTAGATATATCCTTCAAGTATCTCAATGCCAGATCCTTTGGAGTACACAGTATCTACTCAAGACAACTCAACCAATACAGGTATGATTAATTTGTATTTTGGGGGGGAATTTTTGTATATTACGTGTATGTACATTTACTAGTTTTAATGACTGCAGTCAAGAATTTGTTGTGTTTAACAAAATTTATTGCTTGAGAAAAGAAAAGCAGATCTTTCAGTTGGTGGAATCTTGTATGAAATGGGTAAATATGGATAAGATCCATACTTCAGCTATAGGGATTTTGGCTTTTTTTTTCTTTTTCTTCTTGATGGACAATTCATTGATTGCCTGAAAGCTTCAGAGGTCATACTTAGAATTATCTAGTTATGGGTCAAGCGGTTAATGCAACCAGAGAGCTGCAAAGGTTTGTCGAAAGTCATCAAAGTAGTAAAATAGTTATTCTGAAATTTAATTTTTAATTTGGTAATTATGTCTTGTAATGAATTAAAAAATATTTTTTTCCAGCTATTTTAAAGGAATATTTTAACTTTCATTTGCGTTGACTAAGTTCAGTTTGTTTAATGGATGGCAGTTTTATATGTAATTACACTTAAGAATTCAGATCTGTCTTATTTTGTGGAACCAGGAGGAGCAATATCATTATGATGATAAATAGTAATCAATTATATTTGTAAGTAATAAAAATTTATATTTATTTCAAGTTCTGTTATTGATTTCTTTTTTTTTTAGGAAAATTAAAAAAAAACAGTTTTTTTGTTTTTTTTTTTTTATTTTTTTTTTTTTTTGTCAACCTTGAATTTAGAACATATTTCAAGAAAAATTTGATAAAACTATTCCTTGTAAAGGCATTGACCTGTAAAATAATTTAAAAATCGAAAGAGGTGGTTTGAAATGTGTGAATAATCATTTCCTAAGTTCTTGAGAGGAATATGCCAAGCACCTTTGTTGTCTGTTTCTATGGTGTGCGGTAGTAGAAGTTAAAAATACGTACTAGGGTGGAAATTTAAGGCTACAAACTTAAAAGAAAAAGGAAATAGGTCGCAAAGAAAGAGGGCAATAGAGCTTAGAAGAGTTGTAGGAGAATTTAATAAATATCCCATTTATTGTAGAAGTCTTATTTTTGGAACTTAGTTGACTTTGGATTTCAATTGTTACTCCAGTTTTGGCGCCATGGTCCCCCCCAAAATTTTTTTTTTACGGTTTCCTTCGTAAAATACCTCTTAATTGCAATGCAGAGGTGTCTACATGAAATCCATTTTTTCAATATTCGAGCAGAGATTGTTTTATTTATAGATTATGAATGCGTTAGATGATCTTGTTATAAGTATTATTGTCTGATCTCTTTTTTCCCTTTTTTGCAATAGATCTTAGTTTTTCTAAGCAAGGGAATTCGCAATATATAGAGCATGAAAACGTGCTTTTTTTTTTTTTTTAATACAGATCGCGCACCACTCACAGGCTGGGCCCTTCTCAAGAGGGGTGCGAAACTAGTCATTTTATTGTTCTTATTAATTATCATTAATTATTAGAATATATTAATGCTTTTATAAAATTTATGGAAAACAATTTCCCTTGTTTATATGGCTAACTAGAAAGAAAAAATTATAAATAAACGCCAAATAATTTTAAAAGGACTTCTAGTTTAATAAATTACAAGTAATTTTGGAGCTTTCGTTTAACTAGTAAATGGGTGGTTTTCGTTTTTATTATATTTTATTTTCTTGCAGTTTCGTGGTTAATACGTTACAAATCAAATCAAATAGTTATCCATTACTCTTTAATTGCTGAGTTACTAAATTTTCAATGGTATTAAAATTAGAAAAAAGTTTCACAATGATATATATATATATATTATATTATATATAATATATTATACGTATATATATATATATATTATAATATATATATTATATAATTTATATATAATTATATATATATATATATTATAATTATATATTTATATATAGATCATATGAGTGTTGCACCATACCGAAATTTTAGTCGATACCGATACAAGACTGCACAATTTTTAAAACCAAATACTGAAAGTTTTTGCGTATACCCGTAGATACTGATACGATACTTTTATCCAGTATATATATAATATATATATAATATATATAATATATATATTATATTATATATTATATATATGATATAATATATATATATATATATATATATATATAATTATTTTTATCAGTTATACACTTCTTTCTTGAAGAGCCCACTTGAAGAAGGGTTTTGTAAGCCTCAAAAGTTTACCAACTAACGTAAGATTACGCAGTATGAGGCAAAGACGCAGGCGTGAAAAGTTGCAGGGATGATTGAGATTTCAGCAGGAAACACATGAAATTGGGAGAGAAAAATTCCACAAGGCAACGAGCTTGGGCAGAAGAAGGAAGTGTCGTAGCGAACTAGCCTGAGTTTACCCATCACACGAAAACTCAGGGCCGATTCACATGCAGCCCTGTGTTACGAGGGGCGTATAAAGTCGTGTACGCGAGTGATAGAGTTCCTCGAGTCAGCGCTGGCGCGCTGCGGTACCTATAGGAAAAAGATAAAGCACCAACACATCGCGCCGCAAAGATAGTGGGTTAAGTGAAGTGGAAAGTCGGAACAGTTTATAAATCTTTTGCTCACAACGAATACATATGAAGTTAAATCAGAGCCCCCAGAAATATGAGAGCAGTTACTTCATACAAGGGAGGATGAGGGCCTTGTATAACTGGAGTAATGAGAAGAGGAAAAAAGTTTGGCAGTCTAAACAGAACTCCCAGTTTCTTGAAGCCGCCCTAGCAACCGTTGTGATGTGAAGTTTCCAAGACATTTTTTTTCATGTTTAATTCCCAAGGATGTTTTATGATTGGTCAACTGAAAGACGAGGAGGAACCGTCGAGAAGAGGTAGGAAAAGTGAGAAGGTGCTTGAGAGAGATTTGTAAATAAGTGGCTTTTTAAAGAAGAATTGAATTTCGCAATCTGAGACGACCCCAACCGAAAATTTCTATCCAGATCACGAGAATATAATCGGAAAAATTAAGACGAGAGGAAATTCTATAAGAAAAGGGAAAGTTAGATATGAAATGAGTGGAAGAATGGAGTGTTGAATCATCGGCATATGGATGGATAGAGTTAGATGTGCAGGTAGATAATTACTGAAAAAGTAGGAATAAAGTAAAAGATAAGACAGAACCCTGAGGAACACCACTAATTGACAGAAAAAGAAGTTGCCCTATCAACAAAAGCCGATTATGAGCATTTTGAAAGGAAAAACTAGATTATAAGAAGCCAATAGAGAAAAGGGGAAACCCAAAAGAGAGGTGAGCTTGGAGAGCAGTCGACACATGCCATTTTATCGATAAATGCTTGGATATGTCCTAAGCCACCACCTGCAAGTTCCTCCCGTAGTTATATAAGGGCGGAAAACCATAAAAGCAGTAAGATAGGAAAGTATATCCGCCAGTAGATCTCGAGCCGCGAAAAGGCCGTTCTGGCATTGATAGAAGTGAATGACGATTCCAGATTGATCTAAGAATTGAGAGTTGAGAAGGGTTTCCAAAGGACCTTAATAGAGATATAAGTGATTTCCATAGCGATAGTTAGAAATGATCAGAGCGGCTTTTTTTCGTAATAAGTTGGACATGTGCTGTTTGTCCACACTGAGGGAAAGTTTTGGATATTAGAGACATAGATGAATTATTAGTTGAAACAGAGGGGCGGGTGCAGCTGAAGATAGCACACTCCATCAAAATCTGGGAAGAACGGCCATCCGTTGCACCCGCCTTTCTCTAACGCTTATAATTTCAGAACTTATATCCCTCATAAACGCTTTATTACACAACTTCCAAATCAATCAATTACTATCTCGTTTCCGTTCTTGATCATTTCATTAATTTCATTCTATTACCGGAGACTTTCACCTTTCTTCAACTTTCTCACTCTACGTCCATCTCCCTCCTTATTAGAAACTCATCCCCCAAAATACTAATCCTCTTGCACCACAAACCCACACACATTCACTATCACCTCTCATTTACTGTAATATTATGCAGATTTTCGGTGGAAGTAAATATATATATATATATATATATTATATAATAATATATATATATATTATATATATATAAATATATATATATAGTATTTATATATATATAAATTTTTTTTCTTTTAAAACAAATGACAGAAAATGAGTGAGAAGAAGAATAAATTGTATTTTATTTTTATGATTTGCCAAATCATCGTATGATATTTAATCATTGGAAGCGCCCGATGCAGGGTTAGTAATAATGGCGTTGGGTGGTGCTTCTGAATTGGAATCAAAGTATGTATGACGATTGTGAAGTGTAAGAAATAATGTTGTCAATAAGTGATTGTTTCTTATTATATAGCGAGGAGCCTGGGATGTGTTATGTCCCCTTGCGTTATTAAATTTGTATATGGATGGGTTATAAAAGAATTAGAGGATGGGGTGGCAGGAACTGTTGTTAGAATGATGGAGAATGGAGGTGAGTGAGGGTGCTCCTACTATTTATATGCGGATATTTGTTGTTGTTGGTTGATCTTAAGAGAGTTTGAGAGGATTGTAGAGAAAGATTTGCAGGGTATGTAAAAGGAGGGTTGAAAGTAAACGTAGATGAAGAGAAGGTTATGGTTTTAGTGAGGACAGTCCTCGTGTGAAGTTATGTTAGATGGTGAGCAGCTGGAACAGTGTCTGAGTTTAAATATTTAGGATATATGTTGGATGAAAAGGAAACGGATGATGCAGAGTGTAGTAGGAAAGTTGAATGCAGGAAGGTGGCTGGTTGCAATAAATCATTGGTTGATTGTTAAAGGGATTAATTTGTTGAGTGGGCGTAGGGTGTCTTACATGATGGTAAATATAGGGAACATAAATCGAATAGTAAAGTCCAGATACAATTGCTATTCACTATCGATCGCGTTATGTTGCTGATTCGATTTAATTTTTCCACGCCTTCGAAATTAAAATTATGACTTTCTTTCGCTACTTCCGTGTGCAAACCGAACAATAATTTCACGCAGTATTCGCATATTAGCGGAACTATTTTACTCGGGACGTTCGTTTTAAAGTTATTATTATCTTTATCTCGGATTAATTCGTGCAAATCCTCCAAGAAGCAACGGTATTGGAACGAACTGTCGATTTGTTTTTGTCCACCACCGACGACGCCCGCGGACGACGCCGCCCCTATAGCGATTCCGGATCCCTTGCGCATGGCATCCGATTCGTAAAATAATATTCGCTTTGCGATTTTTTCGATATTTTCATCGAGCGTTAAGTGTTTCTTTCGTATCAAGGCGCTATAATACTCGAACTCGTTTTTATCTCTTTCGGTAACATCGGCTTTCGTCTTTTCGAAATTTTGATTGCACTCTTCGATTTTTATATCGCGCGCGACTTCGATATCCTTAAAAGCGTTTTTAATGAATTCTAACTCTTTTTTTATTTCGCTCAACTTCACGAAGTACTCTTTCAAACGATCGACGTTCTCGGTCACGTTTCGCTGCTCCGTTTTTAGAGAATTTTCCTTTTCGATCAGCCGTTTACTGGCTTCCTCCTCCGTTTCCGGCGACGACGGCGAGATTCGCGTCGTCGACTCTTCCTGGATTTCCTTTTTCAATTGTTCGATACTCCTTTCGCTCGCCGATGTCGCGCTCTTCACCACCAATATTTTCGACTCTATTTCGTTTTGAGCGCTTATCAGTTCGAGTTGCCTATCCCGCAATTTCTTATCCTCCGAAAGAAGATCCTCTTCTATCTTCGATTTATTTTCCTCCCACCCTTCTTCGATAGTTTTTCTTTTATCTTCGTTCCTCCGCTCGAAGATGAATTTTACTCGTTCTTCGATCCTGTCTATCAGTTCCGAAAAACGCGTAAATATTTGCAAATATTTGGAAATCGCTTCCTGCAGAGAAACGATGGGATAATTATCGACGGAAATGGTCGAAGAAAAAGAACAAACGCTCAATTTCTCGAATTCGCGATCGAAACTCGCAACGCTCGACTGAATTTCCGATCGGCCGGCATCGAGAGAATTCGTATCGGATAAGGCGCTTTCCGTTTCTAAATATTTTAGTCGCTCCAGCGCGTTTTCTGCGTCATCCACGAATTTAGAAAGCTTTTTTATCGTAACGAGGTCCTTAATCGCGTGCGGCGCGTAATAGTAGGAATTTACGTCTCTAGGTTTCCCGTAGGACGCCTCCAATCCGGGCGTGTACGGGGAATCGAAATTTAGACCCCGCGAACGAGAAGAAAAAGAGACGTCGCCGCCGTCGTTATTCTGCTTTTGAAATTGAATGGACAACGAATTGTCTATAAACTGATCCAGAATCACTCGAGTGTTGGATGTGAGAAACGACAAATTGGAAAACCTTTCGATGAGTTTACTGGATAACTCGAATTCCACCGTTCCTAAATTCAAAGGATCGCGCGTTCCGCCGCCCCCGACGCTGCTAAATCCGCAAATGCCGCTATTTCTAAGATGGTCGTATTCGTTAATATTATTAGCGCCCGGAGGCAGGGAGTTACTTCTCGGCGTTCCTACGATATTCGAAACGAGGTACGATTTTCGATTAGACGGGAACGAATTGAAATTCTCCGGGAGTTCGGTTAGACGGGAACGAATTGAAATTCTCCGGGAGAATCGAAGAGGGATAGTCGCTGCGCGTCATGATACAGCGTTAGGTTGTTGGCGCACTTTGAAATTCCTCTCCATTCATCATCGCCGAATCCTTCCATGCGTTCTAATTCTAGACAACACTATTTTATTTTCCGAGTCCATCAGCCTTACTTAGCAATCAGATATTTCTTCTCATAATAAATTTTTATGCGAACGACACGAATAACATTCTATACAAATATTCGTCATTAATCCAATGGAGACACTCACGTCAATCACAACCTCGGTCTCTCAACTCGCAACTATTAAGCTGCTCACCCTCGAGAACCCCAATCACCGATTGCACGACCGATTTATATGTTCGCGAGAAAAGTGAGCTTCACATAACGACATTAGAACACTACTTTGAATTCCATTCGAGAGCCACCGGACTACCCTTTCCGAACAACTATCCTTTACATAATCACGAATTATTCTCGCAAGCATCACAAGCTTTCCACTATTAACCTCTATCATCACTCTGTAAATTCAGACCTAAACTATAAATTTTTCTTCTTCTCCCTCATTTTCTCAATCATTTGTTTCACAATGTAAGAATTTGAATCAACAACACCTCTACGCACTCCAAACGCACCTTGTTCTCACCATCAAGTCCCTCAGTCACTCGGCGATCTTTGCGTACCAAAAATGACCAGCATTTACCTTCCCTACAACACTCAATAAAACTTATTCCCCCTATAATTTCTACAGTTCCCCTTTTCTCCCATACCCTTATATAAGGGTACTATTACGCTCTCCTCCTCCAATCCCCTTGGAACTATACCCTCCATAAACGGCTTTATTACACACTTCCCAATCACAAATCATTCACCATCATCGCCTCCGCTCTTTGATCATTTCACTAGTGAATTTAAAGCTTTCTGAACTTTACCATTCTTCCACTTTCTCACCCTACCCATTAACTCCTCCTGCCTTACCTAATAAACCTCATCCCCAAAATACCTATTCCTTCTTGGCACCATCAAAAACCAACTACATTTCACTAACACCGTCATCATTCTGTTAATTATTGTGGTCAGATTTCGAAGTGTTCTTTCCACATCTCCCCTCACATCCATTTTCATCAGTTACAAAAGCACCACTCCTATTCATTATTCTAAGCAGAATTCCCCTTATTCTAATTCTTAACCTTCCGCGCTTCCTTCCAGAAGAGACTTTCTATTCCCTTGTATGTCCCATTCACCTCCTTCCAACTTGTTCATTTAACTCTGGTTTCTCCTAACGTAGCACCTTTTAGTATTTTTTTTTTCCTTCCTTATATAATTTCCAAGCATCTTTCTTTTGAAAACTTCATCATTTGCTTTTTAGTACATTCAACCACGCTTCTTTTTTTTACCTTTAACCGCTTTCATCACCTCTTCCTTTTCAACCATTCGCTGTTAACATTCTTACTTCCTACTTTAGCACATCCACATACTTCCTTTGACCTACTAACAATTGCTTCCTTCATTTGCCCCCCAAGATTTGTTCAGTATCAACTTGTTTCCATCCAAGCCGATTTACTAGCGAGCGGCTCTTACATACTTATCCTATGTGTCTTGCTCACTTAATCTTCACTCTTATTTTTCGTACTTCCTTTCCGTATCACCTTCCTCTCCATCCAAGCCCCCCCTAACTTAATTTTATAAAACAACATAATGATCGATAATCCCATTCCTAAAACCCTCCTCACTGATTTAACATCCAACATCATACTTCAAACATCTCCTTCTTCACCGAACGACAAAATTTCAATCATACTTTTCACCTTCGATACCCATCTCTACCTACGCTAACTCTCGTATAATTATGATATTCTTGTGCTCAATGAATGTACTACTTACAACACATACTTCTCTTTTCACAGAAATCAATCACCTTCCTACCATTCTCCATTTTCCGTCCCTCCCGCCACCACAAAACCACCTGTTATACC
>JABUQX010083082.1:22500-30000 GCA_015478945.1 Trachelipus rathkii | reverse complement strand
GTATTATCAATAATATCAATAGATGTAAATATTTTGTAGACTTGTATCATGTTCCCTCTGAGAAATCGCCTTCTACAGAAAACATTCCTAACTCATTCAGCCTCTCCTCATAGCTCTTACCCTCAAACCCAGAAATCATCCTTGTTGCTCTACGTTGCCCTCTCCATTCTAGTCATATCTAAGTCTTCTTTAAATAAGGGGCCCAAACTTGTGCACAATACTCTTTTACTGGCCTAACATAGCTATTATTCAGTTTACTTATTACTTCCTGGCTCTTGTAAACAAAATTGCGATTTATTATGCCCAGCATCTTATTAGCTTATTTCTAGCTTCCAAACATTGGTATAAGCTACTTTCAAATTACTGCTATAATCTACACCTAAATCTTTTTCTTGGTCACAGACTCAAGCCAACTCCCCATTCATATCGTAGTTAAAACTTTTATTGAGTAACCTAGGTGAAGAACCTTTCACTTTTAAACTATTAAAATTCAATTTGCCACTTACTGCCCAATCCCCAAGAAGTTTTCAAGATCATTTTTGAATCTTTATATGCATCCTTCACTATTCCTCAAACTGAGTGGCCACGTTTTAGTATCATTCTGCAAACTTAGAAACCTTGCATTTAAGTCCCTGGTCTAAATCATTGATATATAATGAGGAACAATAGTGGCCCAGCACTGAACCCTGTGGGACCCACTCTTCCTATTTCCCATGATGAGTTTAGTTTCGCCTGTAAGTTTAGTTGTAGCAGTCAGTGGTTTTTTTCGTATTTCGGGCAACCACTCTTTAATCCAACCATGTTACCACTCCACCTAAAACCACATTGCAATAACTTTTCATCAGCCTTATGTGGGGAACCTTATCAAAAAGCTTTACAAAAGTCTAAATATACAATATCAATCTGGATCTCCTCGGTCGATGCAGTCAGTAATGTATTCCATAAATCTAAAAGGTTTGTCTGACATCTGACATGACCTACCCTTTCTGAAACGTGCTGGGAGTCATTACAATACCTTGTTATTCTTTCTAAATATTTCTCTATTTGACCTTTCATTAACTTTTCCAAAACTTTTACCACCAGAGATGTTAAGCTAACTGGCCTTATATATTTTCCCAAATCTTCCTTACTACCTTTCTTATAAGATAGGCACAACATATGCCATTTTCCAGTCATCTGGTACCCTCACCAAATGTTATAGATCGCTTAAAAAATCAAATACAGTGCCTTTGCAATGCTGGTACTACCCTCTTTCCAGAATTCTAACCATATATACATCAGGGCCTCAGTTTACTTGGGTCAATATGATCTAATAAACGTTTAATAACTTTTACATCAAATTCAAATTCTTTAAGTCTATTTGTTACATGCCAACAAGAACTATTAGTCTCCAAACTATTATCTAATCTTTCCCTCAGTAAACACTGAAGCAAAATAAGCATTGAAAATGGTTGACCCATTTCCTTAGCTGAAGCTCACTAAATTTTCATCAATTTAAATTGGACCAATTGTCCTATTCTTACTTAAAATTTTATAAAAGCTAAAAAACTTCTTCAGATTCTTATTACTATTCCTGGCTAAATTAATTTCTGCCTCTCTCTTTGCCTTTCTTATTGATTGGTTTAGTTCATTTCTATTTTTCCTATAATTTTCTAAATCATTTTCCCTATTACTACCTTTGAAATATTTTAAAACATCTACGCTTTTCATTAATTTTCTCTCTATCTCTCTATTCCACCAAACAGGTTTTCTCTTTGCCACCCTAATGGTTTAATCTTTAAACATACTTGACTGAAATATTTCATTAAAATTTGCTTAAAATGTTATCCTATGATAAAACAATTTTTCTTTCTAAACTCCTTATCTTATTTAAATATATTAACCATGTCTCGAAATTTGGAAAATCGACATTTCGTAAATCTAAGATCTTTTCTTTATTTTAGTTTGCAATTTGGGCCCAGATATTACATTCATTTTAAATCAAATTATATTATGGTCACTAAATCCTAAATTCTCCTTAACTCTAACTTCATCCACCATACTTCATCGTAGTTAATATTAAGTCTAAAAGTGCATCGTATCTTGTGGGTTTCTTGGACCATCTGGGTCAAAAATTTATCTAGTATACATTTCATAAATGTAGAACTTCTAATGATCCACATTGGACAAGGAATCCCACAAAATTTTAGGAAAATTAAAATCACCCATAATGACTATACCTTTTTCTTTATTGTGGCATGCGTCTCTATTTCTTTCACAATTATTTGTCCGAGTTTTTGAGTCCTATTCAACACAAAATGCAAAGATGATTCAGTTTTAATTGATATAAGAATATCTATTCCGTTTGTTTCCATGTCAGTTGGAAATTAAAAAGACAGTCATTAAAATACAGATTGAATTTTGCTTTTAACAAAAGCGCCACACCACCACCCTTCTTTCCTTTACGCTGGTATAAATAAGAGCGAAACAATCCTGGAGTGATAATTCCTGATAAGGAGTCTCCCTTATAATTCTTCATTACCCATGCCTCAAGTTATGCAAATAATATCTAGATTCTCATTTATGGTATAACTAATCAGCTCATCTTTTTTATTTCTAAGGCTAATGAGCACTTCTGTGTAAAAAACATTTGATACTCGAAATGCTGTTATTTTTATTATCATCATCATTATTGTAACCTGTAACAACACTAGCTTTATTTAATCTCCCCACTATTAATAGTTTACCATTGCAAATTATTTGTATTAGATTTAGCCCACGCACCCAACTTTCTCTAGTTTTTTTGCTAAAACAAGTCTCCAAACTGGTACTGAAAAGCCCAACACCTTTACGACTCAAGTGAACTTCCATCTGCTGCAAAAAGATCTTTATCCAGAAATTCTCTCCACAAATCCAAAAACCTAATATTTTCCGAAAAACATAATTTCCTAACCCTTTCATTTACACCTAAAGCCCTACTCCCCCATTCCTGACCTCACGCTAACCTAGGTAAAAATCCCAGAAATCATGCACTTCTTCCACTAGCTTTCATCTTCTGAATCAATCTCCTATAATCTGCTATTAATTCTTCTGACCTTCTATGTCCAATATCATTTGTACCCACATGCACAATCACACATCTGATCAACATTTGTAGAATCAATCTCTCTACCTATCCTATCCACGATATCACTTACTCTGGCCACCTGGATAACATACTCTCAATCGTTTCTTTTTATTCTTTTGAAAAGTCCTATTAGGTAATCGTGTCAGTAAGAGTCCTCCAACATTAGCATATGTTTCAGTCCTTCCCTTTAGAAAACCCACCCATTAACCATGGACTCTCTGATCCCTCCCCATCTGGAAGAAAGTCGAACCTGTTACTGCAGGTCACAGGCTGACTAACTTTCGAGATCCTCATCTTTAAATTATTATTTCTATTTCTTACAACTCTATATTTCATCTGCAGACCTATTATCAACTACTTTATACCTTTTCCCTATTCATCTTCCTGCTAGGTGAATCACTATTTCCTGTTCTCACCCCTAGGTCCCGGCTTCCTCCTCGCCTCGCATCCCCTAACTAACCTTTTTCCTAACACTTCACTCGCTTTCTCACTCAAATAACTTCTTCTTTCAATCCATTCATATTTTCCCTCAGTCTTGCAATCTCCTTCCTTAAAAACACATTCTCTGCATTCAAAACACAAACAGGGCAGCTATCCACATATTCACCTCTCACCAGTCCCACAGTTATCACACAGAGCATAGCTACATACTTTAAATTATTAATTAGCTTTACTAACCGTACCTATTAATTTTACCAACTAAAGTTTAAATATCACTAAAGCCTAAAAGAAATAAACTAATATCTTTAAAATAGGTTAAAAATTTATGATATATAATATTAATTATTAATATATAAATATATATACAGTATATCATATATATATATATAGTATATATATATATATATTATATATATATATATATATACTATATAATAATAGCTATATATAATATATATAATATATATTAATATATTAGTGTTGCAACCGAACAAAATTTGAAGGCCGATACCGGATACCAGATACAAGTACTTCGCTAATTTTTTTTCATTGCCGATACCGATGCCGATACCGATACCAAAATTTTTGCCTATACGATTAAAGGATACTGGATACTTTTATCACTAATGTGGCCTAATATATCATATATATATATATATATTATATATATATATATAATATATATTATATATATATAATATATTACTATATATATATATATATATATATATTATATATATATATATATATATATAGTATATATATATATTAGTGATGCCGGTAACATCCGCATCTGCAACATTATTAAAAGATCCGCCTCCCTCATCCGCGTTTTCTGTGCGGATGTTGCACGGATATTTATTGTCGAGATTTGATAAATAATTTTATAATAAAAATACTTAAGATGAATCTCTAGCAGAATTTAATAAAAAAAAATTGAGATGAATGGGACTCGACTCAACGTGTAATATGACTCATGGTCTCACTATTATGAAGTTCATAATAAATTTTGAGTCAACAGTCCACATGAGATTATTGATCGCCAAAAAAAATCAGCCCTCTACATAGCTTCTGTCTCCGATGTAATAACATTAATCTTAACGCTAGAGGAAGAATTTTGAAACCATCTTCAATAAATGATGACGGTTATAAAAAAGAATGAAAGATTGTCATAAAACAGAGCTAAAAATACGTTTAGTTCTGTGAAATTAATGACCTTCATACTATTTGCAACTTACTTAGATCCCCGTTATAAAGGCAAGTTTTTTTTGTAACAATATTAGAACAAGTTAAATTGTCACCTTGTGTTGCAATTGAAAAACTTCAATCCGAATAGTCTATTAATTCGCCACCCATTAAAAGGAAATAAACGAAATCTACAGAACCAACATCTTCTACAAGTAAATCAATAACAGATTCACTTGGAAGAATTTCTACAGTCCCAGTAGTAAATGAAGAAAATGCACGCATTAACCCCAAAGATGTTAGTGCACTATGAATTGAATAATTATCACCAAGAAAAAACGACTAGATACTATCAGTTGGTGGAAAGTTAAGCAAAATGTTTACCCACGCTTAAGTAAATTTGCAAGGAAATATTTGGAAATATTTGAAAAACATCATTATTTAATAGCGATGATTCTTACACTCTTTGCTTCAATTTTGCATAATCTTTTATATTTATTATGTAATTATTTTTCATTCCATTGGACCCCATTTTCCACAAAAATAATAGAATTTTTCGTATCATTTTGATATTTGTAAAGTATCGATCGTTTCTAAAATATTAGCTCGTGCTAAGCACGAGCAGAACGAGTATAGGAGTCGCCTTTGACATATATATATATATATATATTATATATATATGATATATATATATATATATATATTACTATTATTATATATAATATATATATAATATATGTATATTTAATTTAAAATATATATATATATATATATATATATATATAAACAGGGTGTATACCAACAGGGAAAACACAGGGAAAATGAAAAGTGTGCAGGGAAAACAGGGAAAATAAAATTATCCAATTTATATCAGGCATCATTTTTGCTTAACCCCTAAAGAAGTATAGTGAAGCACATATTGACTTCGAAATTCTCTTAAAAAGGAAGATCTTAAGAAGCTCAATTGGCTCAAAGGATGTTAAAAAGGTGTTTTGTCTCTGAAGGAGGAGGAAAGTAAAGAGCACAAGAATATCATTCATGATTCTCCTCTTCCTAGTACTTAGAATTTAAATTGTTGATAAGTTCCAATATGGAGTAAAATTAAGTAAAAAATTTATATATCAACTTTTTCTTAGCCTAAGAACTTATACTTCTTGAGTTATTGAATCTTTATAATATTATTTTTATTAAAATTTATTCATCTGCAGTATCAGCGCATTTAACTAATTTCTCTTTTTTTTATTTTAAAGAATTGAATTAAGTCCTCTTAAATATTCCATCACAAAGGCATTAAGTTGTTTGTCACCGAAGGTAATGCTTTCTAATAACTCTGAAAGAATTAATATGTGTGTTGAAAAATTCATTGATATCAAGCGAATTGATGGTTCGGCGGCTGATATAATCAAAGAGGATTAGAAACTTTTGATATCTAATTCCTATGTCCTTGAACTTCTGAAAAATTTTGATGAGAAGGAAGATAGACTCGATCAACTTTTCATTGAAATTTTTAAAAATGTAACGTTCAAAAAGAAACAAAAAAAACTTTGTAACACTGATTCTTTCATCATTTCATGGGAATGCTTCTGTAAAGAGAGCGCACGACAAACAAACATTGTCTACAAGAAAATTTGCATGAAGAGTTATTGCTGAAGAAAAGAAAATACTGGAGGGTCTGATTATTGTATTCAAATAGATGATGTCATATCTGCCGCAACGCTTCTCAGAGTAATCAGACATACTTAAAAGACAACTATGTGCCAAAGAAAGCAGAAACCTCTGGAAGGTGCAAATAAAAAAACCAGAAAAATTAGCAGCTAGATTAAAAAGGGCTGAAGAAGTTAAGAAGAAATATGTCAAAGGGAACCAAAAAATAACTTCATATTTTAGAAGAGAAAATAGCTTTTCTTAAACAGTCCTAAACTTTTTTTTTTTTTTTAAGATTAATGTACTTATTTAGTAGGTTTAGTTTAGAATTAAATAATTTTGTTATTTGTTTTAGAGAATAGGAAAAATATTTTTATTTTATTTTAGAGAAGAGAAATGTGCAAATGTTTATATATTTGTGTCCCTTTGTTTTTGTAATTTTTATTTTGAATAAAGTAAAAGAAAAGGGAAAAAATGAAAGAAAAAGCAGGGACCTGGTAAACATATTTGGCAGATATTTAGAAAATTAATTGATTGTGTTCATAACTTTGGCTATATAAATAATTTGGGAAGTTTAAAAATTTTTCAATGTAAATATAAATTTCACTTGTAAAATGTCAAATTGTAAGAGGTCATTTAAATTTGTGAAAGCTGGCCAAGAAAATTTGTTTACTGGGATGCTTAGAGGGTGGGCTCTGGAGGGTTTTCATTTTTTCATCTTTCCTTATTGATAACAAAGATAAAATGATGTTTTTTATCATTTATTTAAGTCCAGGGAAAATTTTGGAAGAACAGGGAAAACACAGGGAATTTGAAAATTTCAACTTGGTATACACCTTGATAAAGCCGTTTTCGTTTTTGTATCTGGGCTTACGAAACGTAAGAAATGCTCGAGTTTGCGTTCGTTTTTGTCAAACTTACCGACAAATTGTAAGAAATGCTTTCCAGACGTAAGGAATTTCCACAATTCTGTAAGGTTGCTATTTCCCGTGCTAGCCGAATTTAAGCACGTTCTTACTAAAAATGTAAACAAACAAGATGGCTGACTTGATGAATTTTCAAGTAATCTAATCAGCTTTAAATCTAATTTCTTCCAAATGGATAAACTCCATCACAAATAGTTG